>PVLD010035007.1:0-12164 GCA_004027595.1 Dinomys branickii | reverse complement strand
AGAATTTGAGGTACAGAAAAGAGCAGCGGGCTGCCTCTTGTCATTCAGACAATCATCAGGCAAGAATTTTAGCTACATACTAGTTTTATGGCCCTAAGTCACATACAGGGCTGCTACCTCTAGCATATTTATAATTTGTTACATGTCCTGTGGCCCATTGATCTCTGTTTTGCTGCTTCTTGGAAAACATGGTGGATGTTAACCACCTTGCCTCCTCACGCAGGAATTGAGCCATCAGTGAAGCCAAAAGGGGTGGCCCTTAGCTCATTCTCTGTAGATACATAGGAAGAAGACCTTTGGGAACTCCTCTGGAGGCAGGCTTTGATGCACATATAAAATCCATGAACATACACAGTGTCTTTCTTTTCCTAGCCACACAGATGTATATCTCAATAATCTGACCTCAGGAAAAAGCTGAGAAATTCATGAACTCTCAGGTGGTGATTGATAAATATGGCTCAGTGTGTGATCCCTCTCAGTGGTTCTGGCATTTTAACAAGGAACAAAGCCAAAGCAAATAGCCTACCAGCTGCATCACATATGTTCTCACTGAAATCACCGACTTAACCCAAGGGGAAGACATTGCAGCAGGTGAGGACACTAAGAAATAGAAAACATTTTCAGTATTCATCATGACACCTCTAACATCTCATCAATGGCCGGTGCCTCAAGTCCAGAAATCTAATTTTGGATCTCATAAGCATTCATATCGAGAGACCACAGGAAAGGACTTTGAACTGAAGGACCCCCAAAAGGGCTGGCTTGGATTTTGCCTGCATAGTTTAGGATGGTATGGCACTTGATAAGCTGAAGATGTGAGTGTGACAATTCTTTCTCTGTAGCTTGTTTCAAACTGGGCAATGATGCCACCATTTTATGCTTCTACAAGGATGATGTGAGGGTGAGCAGCTGAGCTTTGTGTGGTTTCCCCTCAGCTGATAAGATTGGAGTTTGTTATGCAAGGCTGTGATGAGCTACTGATACACATCAGTGTGTTCTAACCCAGGTCCTCTGCTATTTCGGTGCTCCCATTTTAATCTAAGGCCAACACAAGGCAAATGTATAACCTCTGTACAATGAGTTTTAAAAATATGTGAGAATAAAGGTGACATAAAGGGCCACTGAGGATGATGTAAACAGTTAATGTCAATAAAGAGAAAAAATGGGTTAATTAAAAATACTGATGACGTTCTGAAATTGTAGATGTTTTATGTTTGAATGAATTAACAACGGTGATAAGAGGACATTAGCAGCTTTTCTTAGGTCTCTGTTAACAATAACTCGAGCCTGCAGCCACAACAGGGGCTGTGGCCAAGTTTTAGTTGGCAGACCATCAGGCCAGTATTTCACACAAAGGATATTTCTGAAAGCAGAGGCAGAGACAAACCCAGAGTCACATATGTATTCCAACAAACAAGTTTCTGCCATTTTAATTATATTTAGAGCAACAAAAGATTTCAAGATTACAAAAGAGCACAGAACACTAGCGCTTGGGGCTGGTCCTGTTGCCCAGTGGAGGCCAAGAGCCACTGTGAGAACTGAAGCCCCATCGAAAGAAGTTTCAAGCAAAATTGTTTCTTTTAAAATTTTTTGAGTAACGGTTTTTCTCTCAACATCAAAATATTAATTCTTATCTCCATTTACATAATCTTCTCCAGCCTGCTGCCAAAATAACCTCAAGGACAGCACAAGAATGTTATATCCAAGGCACTCCCGAATCATTGTCCAGTCTAAGGGAAAGCAGAAAGGTGTCATTAGGTGGTGAGGAAACTTTTATGTATTTATTTTTGGCGTGGGTAATCCCAATTGTGACTGCTCTCAGCACCCAAGTGAGTAAAGGAATGATAACCCCCCAAGCACTTCCCTGTAGGACAGTTAGCACTGAGGGATGAGGTTATAAGACTGCAAGCCAGCCTTGTCTATTATGTAGAATATAGAATCTCCAACTGTGAGTAAGCAGTCAGCCAAGCAGCGTGCCACTGAAGAAGCAGTAACATTTCAGAATTATTTTCCTTTGGAGTATGCACATGTGTGTTCCAGTTATCAATGGCTAGTGGAAACTGCAGCTACATGGTGGTTTTGCTACGTAGCTTATGTGGGAACTTTTGTAGGCTACAGGACCACCTGTTCCATAGATTTTTATTTAATTCCACAAACGGTTAGGAGATAAATGGAAAACGGAAAGGAACCTGGATCCTTGCTATAGTGAATTAGGACCGGAAAACAGTAACATATTAAGGTACTTTCAGGCCAAATTGAATGGAGTAAAATTAAAGCTGGATCAAAACCTGCTTTTTACTACAAAATTTTACATGTTAAATTCAAATATCTATCACTCTTTTGAGGGGCAGGGGAATTAAGTGATTTGTTATCTTACCTTAAGTGTCTGAAGAAAAGTGACTAATGTGGATTTTTCTGCCTTCACCTAGACATGGTTGAGAGTTGAGAGACCGTGGGCAACAGACCCCAGTGTCAACCTCTTTACTGAAGAGAAATAACCTCTACCCTTGGGCAGAGGTGGACCTGTACCTACCAAGATACAACTTCTAATACATCAATAAGGTTTAACAGAGAAAAACACATTTTCAAATTTCAAATCTTTACAAAACATATCCAAAACCAGAATTAGAGCATACAGACACCCAGTAGCAAGAGCACCTCAATCACAGGGGAGAGAATTGGTGTGAAAGATGGAGCACTTGCTCCAGGTTCCCAAGTGTAGGCAACTACCTTTCTCTCACAAGAATGGTGAAGACCAAGGAATACGCTTTCTTCTCGCAATAGCTTGAGTCCCATTGAAAGGACACTGGCCAGTCAGTTGGGTGGGCTCTTGGCCCCAAGTCTGGCTCTTCCCTGTGGTAAATTCCAGCCAGTTCCAAAGAGTCATCACCCTTTCCACATTCATCTGTCTTAGACTAGTAAAGTGCAATACATCATGTACCCTACCCTTTTCCCCCTCCTACCCCTTTGTAAGGCCTTGCATCAGGCCCAAGAGGGACAGAAATCTTTGTTATCTGATCAATCCAGGTGTCTTGTCCATTCTGAGAGAGTTTCCAAAATGTAACTGCAGCCTCTCTTATAAGTACAAGGCATCAGATATGACCTGGAACCAAATATAAAGGTGCAGAGAAAGATAAAGCTTTAAAACACATTATATCTATATATATCTATATATATAGATATATATATACATATATATAATTCAGTTTTTAAAACGGATACAAATACTCATTTACAATATATTTCAACCTTCTGCCTCAAACTGCAGAGATCTCTTCATGCCATCCAAACTGGGCAGAAATGAGTTTCTGTCTGTTGTCCTTCTAGTGCAAAATCTAATCCTTTAAGTGCTCCTCTTCTCAGCAAAGGTTTCACATCTTTAGATAAGATAACATGGGCACTAGCAAACACAGTGGCCAAGACCAGCTCCATTTCCAACCATGCACTGATGGAGCTTCAAAAATTTGTTCAGCAACTAGTAGTAAAACGGAAAGCTAGTTCTACTTATAAAATCACTTACTGAAGGAATCACAGTCTTATTTTCCAAATTATCTTCAACTCTTCCAAATATTGTGAGAGTGGAAAACCCCATAAAACTCTTATAATTCAGTCACCAGCAAAGTTCTTTAGTCTGTCTTTGGAAAGCTTACCAAAGAGGCACTAATGCTTACTCCCTCCCTGCCCTTAAAAATTTTGGTATCCTAGATACAATTTAATCTTTGGTTACATACTGTGATACTTTCATCTCTTTGTGTATCCTTAAAAAACCTGGTTTTAAAGATTTTCAAAGAGATCAGTGGTGAGAACAGATCTGCCTATAAAGGCAGTAGCACTAGAAACTTCCTTTTCCAAGAAATTTCACATTGCTAAATGGCTTCTTTTGACTTTAAATCTGGATTTGATCTCATGCTTTAGCATTCCTGTTTCCTGTGACCTCCTACTGAGGGTCAAGCATAAAAACCATGCCTTTGGCCAAGTGCCCTCCCACCTGGGCAACTGGCATAGTGTTATCAGTAGTTAGCCCCTTGGTGTTCCAGAACTTTGGGGTAGGGTCATGCAGGGAGAGTTACTGGGCGATCTGGAGAGTCTCCTGAAGTGCAGTGCTGGCATAGAGCTGGGGAGGGTGGGCGAGGGTTGTGTGGGCCTTTGTGCCCTGCTTTGTATCAAGCGAGAGACGGGGACAAGGCCATTGATGTGCTGTGCCTAATGAAACAAACACTCAGAAGCTACTTGAAGCTTAAAGTCAGGTCATTTGTGTAGTATCAGTATCATGTGAATGGTGGACAAATTTTAAAGTACGAGTCAAATACATTTTGTTATATATGCCTACATACATGTAGAAATAGAGGAAGTACAGAGAGGGACTCAGGCATCAGAACATTATTTCTCAACCTGGAAAACTGACCTCAGCAAGTACTCAAAGGACAAAAGACAGAGCAAACCTCTTTTTTTAAGTGCCAGTGAACATACATTAAAATATACATATTACTGATTTTTTCAAAGATATATGATAGACTCCTTCAAACAATTCCTTTCTCAAAGTAAGGTAATTTAGGAAAATGAACTTTCCAAGAAAAACAGTATTGCCTGTAGCATAGAAAATCTACAGAACAAAGTATGTAACCACATCTGAGTTAGAAGCCAGATCCAGTGAGCTGCCCAATGAATAGAGCTGAAACTGCCACACATAATTCGACTCTCTGCTTTGACCCGAGTCTGTGACCTTTGCCGCTGTTTGCTGCCCAGACAGGACCTTCTCCATGTTGTTCCTTTTCTCTCTCTTTCTTACTTTCCATCCCCACCCCACGCTGCAGATTGGAGTTGGTCCTCTTGAATTGTCCAGTGAGTGACCTTCATCATCCGCTCACCAGGTGAGTAGGTCTAGGTGGCTAGTCTTTCACAGCTGACAACAGTATACAACCAACCAACTCTGTTTGTAGAGCAGAGTACATGCAAATATGAGACTTCTATCACATGGACTGGCTGAAACATCAATGGCCAAAAGAAAACAAAAATCACCCTCCTTTCACCTCTGAGAAAACAAAGCCAAGCTATAACCTCCTTTGCTCACTCAAATCTCAGGGCAAAAACAGTAGACCTAAAGCTCTGTTTAGGCTGTTTTTCCCTAGTTTTGCCACATGGAGATTTGGAGTAACCCAGTTGTTGCTCTTTTTAATTACACTGCTTTTCACCAATTTTTGGCTTTTGCAAATGAAAAACATATATATTCATAACAGCAAGAGTAACAATTGGGAAATCAATAAAGATAAAAAGTTTGATAGTGAAGTGCAAAGGAGAGCCTTTAGTAGTTACAAGGAGAGATATTATAATGATATAATCGAATCCTTGTGGAGGAACATGAAAATTGTTTCAAAAGAGGTATAAAGGCACTATTAAAATGCAACCTAATTTAACGGACAAGTGGAGGACTGTTTTGTTTAAAACAGCTAATAGAGATCCTGTCATTAAGCAAAATGATTCCATCAAAAAGAAAACCAAATTCTCTCCCACCCCAGAAAGGAAACCCATCAGCTTCAGTTTTGTTCAGCGGTCTTGGATTGGCATATCACCCCTTGTAGTTTCCCCTCTCCCTTGTTATTTAAAGAAGCTGTTTTGCAAGTTCATTTGGCTATTAATATCCACACAGAAACCAGGGAAGGAAACCCATGTGGATCGTATCATGTCACTCAGAAACTATCTTCTCAACAAGCAGAGTAAACCAGCTGAGACAGGCAGGTTGGGCACTGGCACATGATTTCTCGAGTTTAACAGATGAAGTTAAGAACTAAGGGAGGAGGTGGTGGCTAAGATAAGCAAGTACAAGAATAGTCTACCTTGCACCTGGGGTTGGGAACAAAATCAACAGACAGGGGTATGCCAAAGGATTATATCAAATCAGTGACCCAGGGGCATACCCTGAGGTTTTGGGTGGCAGCAAATCACACTCAAACCAGCCAGATATTTCCAAAGGAAGCCATGGTTCTAAGGAAAGTCTCAGTGGTCCGGCACTCCTCTGAGTGAGGGGCAGCAGCAACTATGGGAAAGCTAGGTGAGAACGGCCAGTGTCAGAGCCCAGAATCAGCAGCAGAGGAGGAGGATGAGTAAATGGTACTCATCTAGCTAGGTGATGTCCATCTGGCATTAGGTTTTGCCTCTGATGACTAATAATTAAAAGAAGCTCCCCTTGGTTTTTTCTCTCTTCTCATGACTTCTGCAGGTGGATATGCTGGGTGGCAAGGAGAGCACATCAGGCTTTCTAATTCTAGGATCACCATTCTTCCAATCCTGGTTATTGAGTTTTCTCTTCCACCCTGATCTGCGTAGCTGCTTTGGAGAAGGGAGTGGGCTGGGCATTTATCCTTGATGAGAGGGTGTCATCTCTGGGGGGCAAGGGCCCCCAGTTTGTCTGATGTCTTTGATGCCCTCTTTCCAGTTTGTCTAAGGGCTCCAGGGATCTGACTATTGGTGAGACACATTTGGTAAGAAAGCTCTGAGACTACTGGAATCGAGTCCCAGATGTCAGGACTCTGGGCCTGCTACCCTGCATAGTGGGGATAATTTCAGTAGAAAGTTTGTGAATATGCCTGAAGAAGTGAGTGGGCTTCATCACGATGTCTGAAATGTAGTGTAGCCTACAAAACACTGAATGGAAGATAGAAAGTGGTGATGGCCACATGGAGTACATAGGTCTTTTAAAGGCGAAGAAAAGGTGGTGTTATTGAGAAATCAGCTAGGAAGGAAGCCACCACCTCCTTCTCCCAATTCCAGCTCCAGATCCTCCCTGGACCACAGGCAGGAAACTGGATTGCATCTGAATGGAGTCTTCCAAAGTGTCATATCTCTCCTCTCCTTTGTCTCCCTGATCTGACTCTTCAGTGGAAATGGCCACGTTTTGGCTAAAGAGAATATTCAGCTCAAAGGTCTCAGCAAGTTACTGAAAGTCAATTTGAGGATGGAGGCAGACATTGAGAAAGAAAAGGCCTTGAGGAGGGGAGGCAGTCACATGCAGACAAATTTTCAAACAGGAAACACATTTTCAGCACAACGAATTGCACTGCAGTTGAGCAGTGCAGCTCTCAGGAGCTAAGGCTGGGGTCAAGAACTGGTGATCCATCTGCTCTCCTTGTCGTCTCCTCTTTCAGTCTTCCCACCTCAGCTCTGGGGCCGCTCTGTCCTCTAATGGCAATAAACTTTGCAAAAATAAAGTCTCCCAGGAAGTGGAGGGGGGGTGAACAAAATCAGTGACTCCTTATGGGCCTGCAATTTTCACTTGCTTCTAGTCACTGCTGGCTTCTTTGGGGATTTCTATTAGTTATTTAGAAAAATCCCTTGCAAGTTTTTTTTTTTTACTTTTTTTCTGGTTTTTGTGTCTTTTCTTTGTTTTTGTTTTCCCCAGATACTTTTAGCTCTCTAAACTACCCATGGCATAGGTAAGTAAATGTTAGTGTGGCTGGCACACAGTGGAGTGCTGTAAACAAGCACAACTTGACACTGGGCCACATGAAGATTACCACAGATTTAAAGAAGTACACCACTATTCAAAACACAGATAGGAGCCACAGCAGGGAGCAGAGTTTAAAATTGAGTTAGGGAGAGAAGTTAAGGAGAGAAAAAGCAAAAGAAAAGAGGAAATGGCCAAGCAAATAGAACTCGGGAACGTATTCATGACAGACTGTACATCAATAGAGGAAATTCCCCAAGGCACTGCAGAGAAGTAGTGCAGAGTTATAACAGGCAGAAGACATGTGAAAAGGGGGTAGGGTGGGGTACGGAAATGGGGACTTCCAAAGCTTCACTGTGTATGGAAATAGATGGGCTTGACTTTCCCAGAAAGGATCTTGGGCACTTGCACAGAGATGATCTCTGCCATCATTTCCGGAAAGTCCACGCTCACCATGTGGGACTTGATTAGCAGGTCAAACGTGAACTGATGCAGTTCTCTTGCAATCTGTAGTGGACAGCAAAAAAAGAAAGAAAACATAGTTCACAAAGAAATGACTTCTGATACACTCCTCCCCAGATTTGATTTCCAGTCCTTTTAGCATTTTGTCCCTTTATCTATTCTTAGTTCTGCCTTGTGAGGTTTGCATGCGTGCGTGTGTGTGCGTGTGTGCGTGTGTGCGTGCGTGTGTGTGTGTGTGTGTGTGTGTGTGTGTGAAATAGTCTCTAGGAAATCACTGAGGGTCTCTAACAGATGTCTTACACCACTACACCACTGCAAGCTTTCTGACTCAGGACTGTGTGTTTCTCTTCACCGCTGATGGATCTTTCTCTCTCTCAAGACACACACACACACACACACACACACACAGAAAAACTCACATGCACATGACTCAGGAAAGAGGCAAAGAGAAACACTCAGGTCTATTTTGTCTGCCTAGAGGACTCATCGGCTTTAAGCTTTTCCCTGGGTCTCAATTGCTCTCCTCCACCTCTTTTCACTACAGCCAGCTGGGACACTGTGACCTGTGTTCCTTTCTTTTCCATTGCATTTTCTCCCTGGACTACACTCAAAGCCAGAGGAGATGGAAACACCTCCCAAAAGGTAGTTCCTGACCCTAGAGAAGCATTATTATCATTTGGCTCTATCAGGTTGCTCTCCCTGATACAGACAAAGCGAGGGTCTGGCCCTTGTCCCCCAGAAATGATACCCTCCATCATTTGCTTACAGGCTGCACAGAGTCCAGGAGCTTTGTGAGCTGGTAGAAGCGCCTTGAGCAGGATGTGGGGTTTTTTCTTTTGCATGCAATGATACGATCGAGTTCCTTGATGTAGTTCATTCGAAGTTCATCAAAGAATTTTTGATTTTTCAGCCCATCCACTGGAACTGATGTGGGATGAAGACAGAATGCATAGGGGAAGCATGCCCACAAAGGAGCATTAGACAAAGCACCAAATTTTCTGACCACAAATTTGACCCCCCCCACCCCCACAGGGAGGGAAAAATTCTACTTGGCTTCCTGTCAATTGAAGTTTGTGGACCTGAGCCCTTCAGTTTGCCAGGGAGCTCTCAATAAAAAGCATAGCTAGACCCAATCTGAAGGAGGTCAAATAAACAAAATTTACTGAACCTTTTCTTTTTCTAGTATTCTCATTTCTTAGGAACTAATGTTTTATGTTGTTTGCCATCTATCTCTGATGTGGACAATTAAAACACATAGCTTTGGATATTAAACTTTGCCTTCTTTCCTCACAGAGACTAGACATTTTGGCTTAGAAGAGACATTAAAGAAAGGTAGCTTGGCTGCCAAAACAGCTCTAAGAGTTGCTTACACAGACCTCCTCCTGTTGGTAGAAGGGGAAATGCCTTGCAGAAGGCAATTCCTCTTGTCTACTGCTCTGCAAGCAATACAAGGTGGTTTGTGCCTGTTTCTGTAACAGAGGGGGTGGAAAAATCCACAGGCTTGCTACAACCAGCCAAAAAGGCCTAGTCCCAAAGGAGAGATTGGGGGTTGATGAGAATTTGATGGAGGCTGGATTCTACCAAATAAATTGATCTCTGGGCATGAAATTGGTCTTTGTTAAGAAAAAGCATGCTGAGGTAGAGTGGAGGGAGGAAAGAAGAAGGAAAATGTTCAGAGGCTGGCTTCTCCTTGATAATATTTAATAGAAAAAGTGTACTTCTCTGAGCCTCTGTGCCCCCAGGGGCAGTCCCTGGGCTTCTCTCTGGGCACTTACTAATGCTGAAGAGCAGCAATGCTTTCATGCACAGAAATTCCTGGGGAGTGATCTGGAGCCATCCAAACTCTTGAGAGAGATGCCTCATTCGGACACACTGGCTGTACATCCGGGACTTGTGCATGCGGTACCTGGGGAGAAGACACAGAGGAAGAAGAGGAATGAGGGCAGGCTTCCAACATGCCCAGAGGAAAGTTTTCATTTTTCCTCCTTCCCTAGATTCTTTAAGAAAAACTTGCTATTTCTGCTGCTGGTGCTTCAGTGACAAGGAACAAGATGCTTCTCCTCCACCCTCAATTACTGACATCTTGGCAACCACTCATCTTCCTTGGTCAGGATATGAATTAGTACATGGAATTTCCAGCTCTCTCTGTCCCCTCTGTTTCTTGAGGCAGAGACAGAAACGCATAACCAAATGAACACAGTGAGGTAGGCACATGGTCTCCCTGGCTACAGTTCTAGTATCTTCACTACAGTTAGAGTCAGAATCTGCCTCCCAGGCAGCCTAAGTCGGAGGATATCTAGGAGAGAGGATTCAGCTGTCAGCTCAACACCAGGATTTGTAAGTGACCACAGGTGTTTATCCTGTCAACACCCCTGACTCCCTCTTGGTTTAGAAGCCATTTCTCCCAGCCATGGAGATTCTACATTGTCTTTTCAAAGTAAGTTCCAGTGCTTCCAAATGTGCTAGAGAGTGTGTTTAAATGTCTTATGTAAATGTCCCCTGCTATAGGGGAGCCCACTCCCTCAAAGACTAGCTGCTCCTTACAACAGCTTTGAAAACTAAAACATGTGAGCTGCTTTTAGTATAGTGACTTGTGAGCAGATCATCATATTACCACCAATAAATTATATGGGGAGGTAGCCAAGGCTTCAGTAACATTGAGGTGGAGGAGCAGACTCTGATCCAAGCATGGGGATGGCACACTTCTAAGAAGAGACACAGCTTATTCCCATGAGGCAGCCTTCCAGTTTTCATCACTTCAGAAATCAAGAGTGTGTGTATGTGTAAGACAGCAATTAAGTAGCATGGGAAGAAAGTAAAGGGAATTTGACACTCTTTGAGGTGAGGACAAAGACCTCTAAGATGGAATCTAAATGTATTTTGACATTATGCTTTTCAAGCTACAAGCCTGGTCTGTAGGCTGAGTTGGCTTGACACTGTTTGGACAGAGGCTCAGCAACCTGTCTCAGGGAAGTTCTGGCTTTCTGGAGACTGAGAGAAGAGAGCAGACAATGTAGAAATGTTAAATTGATGCTGAGTTCCAACTTAAATTCGGAAGTGTTTGGATGGTATCACAAGTCAGCTGACCAGAATAGTGGTGCCCTCAGCTCTTTCGCCCTATAGAATTTTTGAATAAGATCTGCTGACTTGGAAAACCTGACCTTAGTCTGGTCTCCATTGTATTTCCATGTGTGTGATTGTGAAGACACTACAGTGTTCTTACTAGTGAACTCATGCCCCTGGCATGGAGGGTTCCTAGACTATTGTAGCAGATCCCTGAGACAAAAAAGGTAAGGAGTGGAGAGGAGAAGGGAAACATAAGAGCAGGAATTCACAGGATAAGGGATCAAGAAACAGGGAGAACAGGAAAAAACAATCTTGAAAGAATTAAAGGAAGGACAGGAGAATAGAGAGTAGAAAAGGAGGGGCAGGAAGAGAATTCAGGAAGACAGCAGAGGTAGATGGAAATGAACAAGAGTGTCTAAGAGGAGAAATGAAGATTGGAAAACACTGAGTACAGTTTCTAGCACATAGTATGTGCTCAGTAAATGACATGGGAAAAGTTGCTACTATATAATTCACTGTTCTGCAGATTAGAGTTGAGGTTCTGAGAAGTAACTTTCCTGAGGTCAGTTAGGATTCAAGCCCATTATCCTCAAAACATGTGCTCTTCACAGAGGTCCGTAAAGAATACAATTGGGCTGATGAGAGGGTTTGGTGCCAGGGAGAATAGCACATGGGTCAGTCTGGCTTGGACCAGTCTATCTATCTCTCTTTGGGCCTCAATGACTCTATTAGCACCTCTGTTAAAGATTAACAGAAATTAGTGGCTCTCATTTTATGAATACTGCTTCCTCAGTGGCTATTACATGTGTGAAGTTTGGGCTGTCAGAATGACTGGAATCCTATATAGTGGGCAATGCTAGGGATGGTAAACATATTCCAATATGCAGCAATGTCTTGCACAATGAAAAATTCATCCTATGCTAAATATCAACAGCATCTACATTTTGAAATACTACTTTATATGTTTGCAGGAACTCCGAGAGCTATAATGTAGTAGGTTCTTGCAAATGGAAGGGTGCCTGTTATTTCAGGATCCATGAGGCTTGATGGGTCCCTGACACAGTGAGGAACCCTGTGGCACCTTTTGATGAGATTGATTGGACAAATTGAAAAAGCTGAGGTAGGAAAGCCACATGCTTACTTGGAGACATAGAAGGAAATAAGGATTTAGAAGATGACAAATTATCACCTTGCA
>PVLD010035006.1:0-12164 GCA_004027595.1 Dinomys branickii | reverse complement strand
TTTTTACGTCTGTCAAAATTTGACTTGTAAAGTTAGGTGCTCCATTGTTTGGTGCATAAATGTTTAGGATTGTTACCTCTTCCTCTTGTAGCTTTCCCCTAACTAGTATGTAGTGGCCTTCTTTATCTCTTTTGATTGTTTTTGGTTTGAAGTTTACATTGTTTGCAAACATAATAGCTACCCCTGCTTTTTTCTGGGGACCTGCTGCATGGAGAATTGTTTTCAACCTTTAACTTTCAACCTGTGAATTTCTTTTTGAGTAAAATGTGTTTCCAGTATACAGCATATCGTTGGACTGTGTTCGTTAATCCAGTCTTCCAATCTTTTCCTTTTGACTTTTGAATTGAGGCCATTTACATTAATGGTTACCATGGTTATATGTTGGCTTATTCTAGTCATGTTATTTATTTGAAGTTTTCCTTCTTTTGCTGACTGTTTAATTACTTGTTCTGTTTAGGGAGTTATTTCTATCGCTGTTCTTGAGATTGTGGTCTCTTTTTTCTCTGTCTAGGATATCTTTTAGTGCTTTTTGCAATGCTGGTTTGGCACTCATGAAGTTCTTCAGTTGTTCTTTGTCGTGGAAATATTTTATTTCTCCACTGAATTTGAGGGATAGTTTTGCAGGATACATCAGTCTGGGTTGGAAGTTGTTTTGTCTCAGAATCTGTAGTATCTTGCTCCAAGCTCTTCTTGATTTCACGGTTTCTGTTGAGAAGTCTGCTGTGATTCTGATGGTCTTTCCTTTATAGGTGATCTGTGTAATTTCTCTAGCAGCTTTTAATGTTGTATTCTTTTGCTAGATATCTGGGATCTTGACTTTTATATGCCTGTGTGTGTTTTTCTTTGGGTTATGGATCATTGGGTTTCTATATGCCTCGATTGACTGAACTTCAGTATCTTTTACCTTGTTTGGGAAATTTTCTGCTATTATTTCAGCAAATATTCTTTTTATATCGTTTGTGAGATCTCCTGCTGTTTCACACACTCCTATAATTCGAGTATTGTTACGTTTTGCCTCATCTTGGAGCTGTGGGATTGACTTTTCTTGTGTCTTTGATGATATCATGAGATTCTTCCTTTCACGCTCATAAGCTGCCATGCTGTCTTCAAGTTCTGAAATTCTATCTTCGGTTTCATTTAAACGGTTTTTCATGCTTTCAGCGTTAGTTTTCAAATCCTGGCATTCTCTTTGGACCTGTTTCATTCTTGGTAATTCATTCCTAAGTTGTTCTTGTAACATTTCCATTTGTTTCCTATTTTCTTCTAGTCTTTTGTCTATTTCTTCTCTGTGTGTACGGAACATTTCTTCCATCATTGTTTTCAGCTCGTTTTTTGTCTGAGAAATCATTGCAGGTATGTGGCTTATTTCTGCTTTAAGCTCTCTTATGGCCTGTTGGAGTTGTTTCATT
Organism: Dinomys branickii; assembly: GCA_004027595.1. Lineage (NCBI taxonomy): Eukaryota > Metazoa > Chordata > Mammalia > Rodentia > Dinomyidae > Dinomys > Dinomys branickii. The sequence continues at coordinate 10,755 of PVLD010035006.1, read as the reverse complement.
TTGGATGCAATCGTTTCATAACTTGCAGGTATGTGGCTTCCTGGTTCCCCTCTATCCTCACATTCAAAACTTGTTCTGGGTGGGGTTGAGTTTTGAGACTGTGTTTTGTTCCTCTGTTTTCCCATTTTTGGGTATCAGATTCAAAATGTGGAGCTATAATTTCCCCAGGCAGTTCAGCAGGCAAAGGTCTGCTGCAGAGGCTGCTCCAATGATTCCTTCCCTTTGCGAGAATGTCCCTTAAGCTGTCTGCTGAGATATCCGCTTCTACTCCCTACCCCGAGACCTGGCTGGGGTGTATAAACAGCTCGCCAACCCAGGGACCTTGCAGACAGGCCATGCAGGTGTTCCTCCCTGGGTGAAGCTCCTTCCCCCCTGACAAATCCCGTCGGTGCACCTAGCTAGCTCTTCCTACCCAGGAGATCCTGCAGTCATGAAAGCTACTTGGATGTCACTGGCTGGGCAGAGCTTCTTCCCGACTCAGGAAAAACCTGTTAGACCACCCACTGAACTCACCCTGGGATCGTGCAGACAGAAATGCCATTCAGATGTATCTCCCTCAATCGAGCTTTTTCCCTACTCAGAAATCTTGCCAACCACTGCTGCCACAGTTCGCGCAGCGCCAGCTGCAGGGGCGGGGCTCTGAGCGGGATCCCGGACCACTGCCCAGATTGGTGCTGTCTGTCCCAGTAGCACGTTCTCTGAGTTTACTCTGCTCCGCTGCCTCCAACAAATCCTGGTTACAGCCGCCTCCGAGCCGATGGGGTTCAGGAGCTGGAGGCGTCCGTCCCACCGCAATCGCTCTCTCTCAGCTGTACGCGGATTGAGCCGAGCTGCGGCCCAAGCACAGCACCGATCCCTCGGGCATCCAGCTTTCAGGATCTGCCCACTTCTCTTTGCGCGGCTTGTCCAGCCGGCCCTTTAATGCTCAGGCTGCGGAGAGCAACCCAATCAGTTGGAATTTTGCATCCACGGACCGGGCACTCGCGCGCAAAGAATCGGTCTCTGGGAGAGTTTCCCTCTGCCGCTCACCTGGTCACCATCTTCCCAGAAGTCTAACAATATGATTTTAATTAAAAATCTTGAGATGTAATCTTGTCGCAGAAGTTATAAGTAAAAGAGTTTTGAAATGCATGTCGGAGTCAGAAAATAAAAATCAAAAAGCCATACAGGAAGATATAAAAGAAAATTATTTGAATCATTTATTTAAATATTAGGAAAAATAGAAGAAATGTTACAAGAATAAATAGAAAATGAATTCAGAGTTACAACTTCCCTCAGAATATGGGACAGCTAAGTCCCCAATGAGGCACTGCTGTATTTCTCTCCAAATTGGTCTTGATATAAGTGTCCCCTAAAGGAGATACAGTGGATGTGGGCATAGATGTTTACAATTGGCCTTTAAAGGGATGATCATTTATCCTTGCAAAGAGCCTAGTTTTTTGACCCTCAAGCAGTTGTCTTTTCTGATAGGAACCAAGTTTGTACTGGAAGACACTTGTGGCTATTACCTGATTTTTTTTCTAGTTTATTCTTTCCATCACAGCCACTTTTTAGAAGAGCTTTAAATGGAAGGAATGTCAGGGCTAGTTGTGCCAGGCAAGTGAGACACAAAAGAAACTACAGCAAAAATACATGATATAACAGAAACTATTTATTCTAAGATCTAAGAAAGAAGAATGATGCTGAGAAGTAAATTCCCCACCCAGACAGAGTGAAAGGCAGAGAGTGAATGAGATTCCATGGAATCAGGCTTTTGTTGGAGTCCAAGACATTACTATGAAACATTTTGTCCTAAATAGTAACCATTTTGTAATGTACATTCTCTATTTAAAGACATCATGTCAAATATATTTCATGTACAAACATTTTATTCTTCAGTTATACTCTAATAAGAAAAATACAAGCAGAAATTAATTTCCTTAAAGTTCTAGACATAGAAGGCCAAGATCCAGGTTACAGTGATTCAATTTATGGTGAGGAAGGGTTGTCTCTTGAATATAAACAACTGCCAACTACCTTCTTCCTGTGTCTCTCATATGGTAGAGCCTGAGTGTGGACTAATTACTATCTCTTCTCATAAGTACAGTAGTCATACCTGGTCAAGATTTTCCCTTTATGGCTCATGACTTCCCTTAAACTCAGTTAGTTTCACAGAGGCACTGTTGGGTTGCAGATTAAAATTGCTTCCCTGAAAGCTCATATGTTCCCAGGTAGAGTTAGAATATGGTAGAATATGATTAGATAGTGGGACACTAATACAATTGTAAAAGTAATCCATTTAGATTCATAGCTGAACATGCTGTTGAACAGCTGCAATATTCACTTGTAATAATTTTATTTCTATACATTAGGCTAGGATGTACTCATTTTCATTCTTTATTCAGTAGATTGTATAATTTTTTATATAAAATCGTATGTATAGATAAACATCGGTTTCCATCCACTAAATTTCAACCTATTTTTATCTTTCAAGTCAAAATATATCTTTGGGGGAAAGTGCACTGTTGCAGCTCCTTGTACCTTTAGATTGAACTGTTTAGTCTATTCATATTAACATGATTATTTGTACAACTGGATATATACCTGCCATTTTAAATTTTGTGTTTTTATGTATCTCATACTTTCCTTCTGTCTTTTCTTATTTTGTGCTTATAGTGGAAGTATGTGTGAAGTGTAGGAACCTCTATTTTAATGTATTTTTGACTATCATGATATGTAGTTAAGTTCATGACAAAATGCCCAATATCACTATTTACAAGAGAAACAAAGATGAGATTCAAAGATGAGAAACAAAGATGTAGATCAAAACAATAATGAGATTCCATCTCACTCCAGTTTGAATGACTGTTATAAAAAGTAAAACATAGTGAATGCTGGTGTAGATACAGAGGGAAGGACCCTTGCATTACTGATTGGGTTGTAAGTTATTATTCCCAGTAAGGAAAACACTACAGAGATTCCATTAAAAGCTAAACATGGAACTATCATATGACACAGTATGTATCCAAAGGAAATGAAATCAGTGTCAAAGAAACATTTGCACCCACACATTGACTGCAGAACTATTCACAGTGACCAAGATGTGATAGCAAACAGTCTCCATAGACAGTAAATAAAGAAAAAAGATTCATACACACAATGAGTCGTAAAAGAATGGCAGTCATTTTTAACAAAAAGGATGGAACTGAGGATTATTACATTAAATGAAATGAATCAGACACATGAAAACAATGCCACATATTCTCACTCATTTGTGAAAATTAAAACACTCTCATAGGAGAACGGAGTGGAATTGTGGTCACTAGGACTGGGAAGGACAGAGGGAGGGGATCAGAAAGTAGATGGGCATCAAAACACAATTCAGTAAGAGGAATCAGTTCTGACTTCCTATAGCACTGTAAGGTTGCTATTGGTTGTACTGATTTATGATAAATTTCAAAATAAGTAGGAGAATCTAAATGTTTTCAACATCGAAAAATCATTAGTTGGAGGTGGAAATCCTTATTACCTTGATGTGAACAAGAAACACTGTATAAATATATTGAATTATATACTGCATGTCATAAAGATATATAAATACTATGTTTCAATTTTTAAGAATAAAATTAAAATCTGGAACAGCCTGTGAAGCTCTTAGTTTCAGGGTCATGCACCCAATATATTTAAGGTAATACCTGATTATGATATTTTAGAGGTACTTGACACCATTATGTTCCATTTTAAGATATTCCTGGACTTAGAAAACTTCAGAGTAGCCGAAGAAAGACTAGGACAGGCTGTTCTTTGAAACCAGGAGATTCAGTTGTAGGTGGTGTGAAGTAAAGAGCGGTATTTAATAGCCTCTAACAGTCAAATTGTCTTCCCTGAGCTAGGCACTAGGTATTCACAGCAGAAAAGGCATTGGATTTGCTATTATATGTTCTCGGTTTAAATCTGAATACCTATACTTATGTCCTATAAAACAATGGATATGATAGTATGATAGTTAAAAGGGAATAATTTCGAAGAATCTGCATACAATTTAAATATTGACTTTATAAATTGTTGACTTGACAAGTTGCATAGCTGCTATATGCCTCTATCTCTCCAATGCAAATGATGAAAATAATCATACCAGTTTTATAGACTTCTCATAAGGATTAGGTCCATAAAATCTATTGATCAATGTTTAGCACATCAATAATAACAGTCAGCTATAATTATTATGGGTATTCCTTTAGAAAAGGAATACATTCTATTCTTCATATAGGTAGTTGTCATGATTTGATTTCATAACCCTCTATTAATGTGTCAATATCCATTATGTACCTAGTACACGGTGAGCATATTCAGTACACAGTGTAAGAAAGTCAGCAAGGTGTAGAAATGCTCTCAAGAAGCTCCTACTCTGAAGAGGAGAAAAAACAAGGGCACAAAAGAAGCTAGTAGAATCACTGCAAGATGTGAAGAAAGCAATGATCATTTCCCAGTGCAACCATCAACAGGAACTTGACGGAGATGGTACCATTCTCTTCTGGGCCCTAGAAGTAAATTTGAATTTGGTCCTGAAACTTCTGGAGGGAAGACTGAGGCCATACCTGGTATTCAAGCAATGTGAGAAAATATAGGAGGATAGTTAATGCATAAAATCATGATATAAATTACAAAGTGCTCATGACCTCATTTTAATGGTAGAAGCTGTTGAATCTCACAGGAAAACATTCACATCAATGATTGCTTTCTAAGACAGATAGAAAACCAGAGTACTGCATACTGAGTTTTGCAAGAGAGCTTAGACTTTGTGGTTCACGAAGCAGACTCAAATAGTAACAGTATGTTGTCAACCCAGTCCTAACCCAGTTTGCCTTTGTTAAGTGGGCCAATTCCCACAGTAGAGAGAGGGAGGAGAATCTGCTGACCTGCGTGCTCCCCTTCGCCCACTCAGGCACATTAAAGGATGGGCGTCTGTGTTCAGTATTCCTAGCTGAGCTGCAGTTCACATTAGAGAGGAGGGAAAACTGCAGCCACTGTATTTCTTGGCAAGCTGCTGGAGTAAAAATAGAGATCTGCTGACTAAGTATTTGCTATATCTGCAGACATTTCCCAGCTGGGGAATTAGACTTTTTCCCCTCATTTTTCCCCTTTTGAATGTTTACCTAAATTAGCCCCTCAACCTTATCCCCTCCATAAAAATAACATTATTTTAGAATTTGTATTTTTAAAATGCATTTGTAGTTTTCAAATTTTGTATGTGTTCCAAATGTTCTTTACTGCTAAGCCTGAAATATCTGCTTTCTGTCCTGAGATAAAACCAAGGCCTCCATGTATTAGTCCTTGAATATACATATCAAATAATTTTATTGGAGAAAGAGAATCTGAACCCATAACATCATTACTTAATAAGTGCTTTCTAGAACGATTGAAGATTTAGAACTATCCGGGAAGATTTTTGAGAGCAAGTATATTTCATTCATTCAACAAACATTTCTTAAGCACTTACTCCATTCAACCTCTATCTAAGTTCTCTGCATATATTATATTCCCTTATCCTTAAAGCGGTTGTATGTATGAGCTTGGTCCTATTATCACCCTCCTTTGCTGCTAAGGATATTGAGACACGGGAAGACTACATAACTTTTCCAAGGTCAGACAGTCAGTAAAGTCAAGCTGAGATTCACACTCGCAATTTGGTTCCAAGGCTCGTGTTCTTAACCAACACATGAAACTATGACTCTGCACAATCATGGTTGTAAGAAGTGATATACTTTCATGACTGAAAAGAGAAACATTCAGTTCCAAACAGGACCATAATCTCAGACTTTCTATATTTTTCTACTGTCCTAATTCATGACAAAACTACTGACCTTTCTGCTTAGTGATAATATCATGCCCCAGAGGAGAGATATGGAACAGTTTTGCTTCCATGTGACAGAACTGTTGTCAACCCCCAGGGTGACATAGTCCCTCAAACGGACGATAATATTGTAACTAAGCTGTAGAGACTTTGCACATATTGAATGAGATAACACCGGTGGACTTCCTTGTGAGACAGAAAGCAATTCATTCACATCAGCACGGATCAAAGAGATCCCAAGGCATGCTTTTCGGGGCACTTTTCATTTAAAACACTTTATGTGCAAAACAACAACAACCAAAATCAATCTGTCATTTACCCAAACATGTATATTTGAATACAATATTTTTAAATTCTTTGTAAATCAAAATTGTGGACACTGTAGATACTGGTCACATAAATTTATGCTCTGTTTTGGTTTGGCAGTGAGAATTTTTATGATAGCAGCATAGAGAGATAGGATAATCTAGTACCTAAGAGCCTGAACTCCAAACCCAGTGGTCTAGGGTCAAGCACAGTTTGCACATATTAACTGTATCATCTAAGAGAAATTACTCCGTGCTCTGGCTCAGTTAGTTTCTAATATGGAATTGGTAATAGTAACTACTTTATTGGTTTGTCCTAATGATTAGGTATATTAATTCATATGGAATGCTGAGAACACTGCCTGGCACATTGCAAACACTCTTTATATAGTATGATCACTGCAGGAATGTTTTCTACTGCTCTGAATAAATGCTAAAAACATCAGGCTGTAAATCATCTGAGCATATACAGTCTATGAAAAGAAGAAATAATGACTTTGTTATTATAGGCATGTTGGAAAATACAGAGACTTTTTTAAAAACAGGATAAAATGATCATTCTTTAGAAGTCTTTAGCCACTGTGGGTAGTGGGCAAGCCCAGTGGAAGGGAAAACTGGTCTTTAGTTCATTTTAATTAGGTAGGGTCTTCCAAAACGAAATGTTTTCCATATATGGCCACTCATGGGATATGTAGTGGTGGGTGAAAGCAGAGTGTAGAGCTGAGGCTGGCAAAAACATCCATGCCTCCTAATACGCAGAAAGAAGCGCATGCAGATCCAAGCAATACAAGCAGAAAAGCAAGAAGAAAAGACAGAGCTCAAGTTAGAAAGGGTGCAAACATGTTTCTAAGAGCATGGATGATTTATTTTCAAAGTTATTTCCATACCAGAAAGATACATCATGGATGCTCCGCAACTTTCAGTAAAGTCTAACATGCATGCACACATGGTGTGTGCATGTGTAGGTGAGAGTTTGCTGTTCATTTTGAAGAAGACATGGAAATGGCTAAGCCAGTGGTTTGTTATGGTGCAAAGACAATGTACATAGTAAACCTGCAATCTTTGCTTGAATTGTTTCAGTGAAAAGAAGATATCAAAGCCAGACTTAATCAAAAAATCTTCCTAGACTTAGTAGAAATATCACAGAGACCATTTGGTTTTTCAACAATCGGTATATGTGCATTCTATTTATATTCAGGACAGCATTCGAAGAGGATCATAATAGTTTCATGTTGTAGAGGAGGACCTGAAAAAAGGTGAGATTAAATAACTTGCCTAAGGTACTGTAGTTTGTTATTCATCCCTTCATTTTATAGGCAATTAAGAGGAAAGCGAGAAAAATTATTGGGCACATGATTGGCAGTTTAATTATTAGAAAGACTTGTGGTCATTCTAACTAGTTTCTGTCACTTTGCACCGCCCCATATTGTATACTCTTGAAGAAAAGACTGTGATTATTATTGAGGCTTCCAACACCAAAGTTTTAAAGTCAATGCTGCACATTATGAAATGCACATTGTTGATCATAGGTTGCTTAACACACATAAGAGAAAAAAAGGGTGGAGAAAAACCCTCACTTATTTATAGTCCAAGAAGTCTTTCTCAATGTGCAGCACAATAGCACAGACAGAAGTCTGAAATAATGCACATGCACGTGTATTTCTTCCCTTTGCTTGCCACCTAGAGAACTGCATCTAGCCAAGCTTCTCCAAGATAACCAGTAAAGCGGCTAAAACCCAAATTTTATTTTTATTTCTTTATTTCTGATCACACTTACAATTACTTGTTAACATACAAGTAAGTGGAATATGTTGAATATAATAACATCTAAAATTAGCTTTCTGATTTCTGTATAAAAGTTGTTCCTCATTAGCTCACCTGAAAGATTCCTTTAGTAATCTGTCAGGACATGTTTTCTGCCGGACTAGGGCAATAAAACTATTGCTTACAGATGAACTACATCAGTCAGTTTCCTGTTCCATGTCATTTGTTTACATATATACTAAGTGATAAAGGTGCAGATTTTCTTGACCATTTATAATAGGTCCTGAGTAAATCTTAGAGTCAGACTGAATGAATAAGTCGATATATATTAAGTATTTAACATGCAGAATCCTGGAGAAAGTATTGGCTACTAATTTAGATATTTAAACAACATATTTAGGGATATTGATTCAGAAATACCACTGAAGAATAAACATGAATTTGAACTCTGCTATAGCTCTAGGAAACACTGGGCAAGATTCCATTTTAAGAGCATATATCTCTGTTTATATTTTAAACATTAAGAAATATTTCCAAGTAGCTTACAAAGGCCAACACTCTCATAGGAATTGAAACGCATACACACAAATGCAGTGAGAGCACATTTCACCAAGAGATCATTTTGGGGTTATCTCCCCTTGAGTCATGCCATTCTGATAAAGACTAACCATAAATTGCAAAGATAAAGTCACGGAGTAAAAATTCAGCAGGGAGTTGAAATGGTAGTTTATACAGTTAACTACCCAGCCGATTTAGGTAACTAAATCTGAATGTGGCTATTGCTTGAATTTATAAAAGCAGGCTCTACTAACACAAATTCATAAGTGGTCCTTTAACTGACTGACAGATTGGGCAAAAAGACATTTTATCGAGCTATAAATATCTGTCAAAATATGATTCCCATGAAAACATGACTGTATGCAGTAGCAGAAAATGCATTACAATGAAGTGAAGCAAACCAGAGATAAGTTCCTGATTGTGCTACGTTCTGGCTCTGTAGCCTCTAGAGTGCTGCTTTCACTCTGTCTCTGTCAGTTCTTCAATCTGATAAAACATCTACTCCACAAATAGAGTCCAGAGGTTATTGTGCCTCTATCATGCTCAGCTTTACCATTAGACAACATGAAGAAAGCTGAAAAGACCGCAAGACTTAGAAGCTTTATGAAACTAGGTGCACACCCTTGCTCCAGGGCACAATGGCTTTTACCGTTGAAAGGGTACATACAAAATAAAAATATTATTGGAGAGAGTGATCAGGAGACTTTTATGGAAAATTAATCTTTCATATACAGGTATTTTTTATTTTAAAATTATACATTATTTCTATCCTCAAACACAACATTGGTAACATTTTTTATTTTATATCCTTATGACATTTATGAGAAGCATCCTGAAATTGATCCCATTAATGTCTAATGACAGATATTAGCCAAAGTTTACTTCTAACCATATGAAGCAAAAATTATAAATAGTAACAAAACTGCTGAAATGGTTTATTTATATCATAATTTATAGCATAACATTTTCGAAACTCTGCTTTGTTCATCTTCCCTTCCAAGTTTTTTATGTTGCTTTTCCAATCAGATAACCCAAACCAGTTCTTACTCACTGTGTTTGGAAATAGGTATAAATCATCTCTAGGAGTGTATGAAAATTAGATCTCTTAGCATATTTGTTTCTCTCTCCCACTTAAATATTTGGTGTCATTGTGTGAAATGATTTTAACATTGTTAAGATTTTGATATTTTTCTATTCAGATTATAGTCATTGTTATAAAGTAATACAATAATCATACAGTAAGGTAGCACACAAGTTTTGGATCTCATATATGATGTATCTAACTTAAGGTCTCTGGTTTGTAAGAAGGACACCAGATGCTATGTTTCTTGGCCATCTGGCTCTATCTGGAGACAGTCATTTTTTCTACCTCTGTCCCCAGAATACGACTCAAAAAAACTAAAATTATTTTAGTTTTATATTTAAATACAAAGATGGACACATCATATATTTGATAACTTATATAATATACCAGCATGGCAAGGGTCCCAAGAAAACATTCTAATATCATTTTTGGGTTCACCATCACATAGCGTGCAGAGGAAATACTGGATTGATTTTTTTTTTTTTTTGTATGACTGGGGATTGTGCTCAAGGATCTTGCACTGAGTTCCATCGCCAGATCCTTTTTTTTTTTCTTGTTGTTTTGAACCAGTAGCTTGCTAAGTTGTTCCTTTGACCAGATTGGAGGTTCAGATTTGCAACCCTTCCTCAGCCTCCTACAGTGCTGGTATTATTATAGACAGCTAAATTAGATAGAAATTAGTATACAGTCAGAGAGGGATTGGGCTTTCAAAGAAATCAACACAAAAAAAGAAGTATCAGAATTGTGGCTAAAGGCAAATCTAAAGTTAGTCAGACTTCAGGACAGAGACATAATAGCCAGGTCTGCAAGACAAACAGCGACCTGTGGTTATAATGCAATTAGCAATGCCTGGTCCAGAGGACTCAGATAAGCATCAGGTGTATAGGTGAGTGACCTGAACATCCAGACCTATGCTCCTCTCCCTTTCCAAGGACTCCATTGATCTTTCCATGTACTGTTGCTATGTGACTCATTTCCCTATTGGATCAATTCGAGCCAAGTCCATACAAACTGACAATCCTGTAGGTGGATTATAGTATGATCCACGTTGACCCCACATTGTGAATTTGCTGTATAAATTACTCTTGACAAAGGAGCCTTGCTGTATAAATTACCCTTGACAAAAGGACCTTGGTGTCCACTTAGTTGGGACCCTTCCTGGAAATCCAGGAGGTTTTTTTTTTTTTTTTTTTTTTTTTTTTTTTTTTTTT
>PVLD010035005.1:0-12169 GCA_004027595.1 Dinomys branickii | reverse complement strand
ATTTCTCATCTGATCCCTTCTATGACCTGATGAAGTTGTTTATTTACTTCAGATGTCATCATTTCAGAGATTTCAGGTATGTGGCTTCCAAGTTCTCCTATGTCAGTGTCTCCTAGACTTGTTCTGGGTGGAGTTGAGTTCTGAGACTGTGTTTTGCTCCTATGTCTTGTCATTCTGGATGTCAGATGAAAAGTGCTGAGCTACAAACTACCCAGGTAGCTCACTGAAGGACTCTAGGGACCCTAGTTTACCTGAATATCAAACTTATCCCAAGATGGTGGCAGGCCATGGAGCACTGGGCCCAGGATCCCCAGGAAACTGCTGGGTTGCACAGCTCAGACCACAACTGCAATGGTGGGGGAATGCTGGCCTGTAGTACCAATGTCTCCAGGCCGTGGAGGGAAAGCATGTGGGCCACAGCCATGAATCCAATGGTGGCCAGATAGGGGCTGCTGCTTGGGGATCCTCAGGTAACTCATCAGGGGGAGAACAGGCCTCACCTCCCAACCTAGAGCACCACAGAGCCCGGGGCTGCTCTTGTGCAGCAGGCCTCACCCGCCAGTGGAGAGTTCCACAGAGAACTGGGCTGGTTCTGCACTGCAGGCCTCATCTGCCAACAGATAGTTCCACAGAGATGGGCCGCTCAGGTGCTGCTTCCCCACGGCCAGCTCCTCTGTCCCAGTGGTACCATCGTTAATACTGGGAGCAGAATACAACCTCTGTTCAGTTGGGTACAGGTGATATGCACGTCACCAAAGTGATCAATATAATTTTTATTGCTGTATCATTTTCCTTCCAGCACAGTGCAGAGTTAAATATTGATACCATAAATTTTAGACTGCTGTTGTGATTGTATTTACCTTTTTCTACATCATTTAGAACTTTATTTCCCTGATTCAATTTTTGCTGCTGTGAAACAGCTTTGATGAACACTAAATATTAATTTCAATTAGCCAAATTGTACATACTTGCAGATGTAACAAAATTTTAGGAAAATTGAAAAGACATGTAGAATTTTGTTTGGTCTTCTGCTAAGCATGAGTAGTTAAGATATCTGCTTATATTAATTTTGTGAATCCATTCAGGCAAGATTTAGAATTTCAGTTGTTGGCATTTCGTAGAATGTCTGAAGGTCCCAGGATTACTTTTAAGGGATTTTTATTAGTGTAAAGATAAATAAAGTCAGCTGAATCTACATGTCTCTTGTTTTATTCCTCTCTAAACTTGAAAACAAGAGATCTGCAGATACTGTGAGTTACAAATCATACTGTCAACTACTGTTGTGATGGTTATAGACCCCACTTCCTACATTAGCAAGAGTCAATCACTGATTTAAAATTTTTAATTTCTATAGTTAGGATATATTGCATGATATAGAGTATGAAGTTAAGTTAACATACTAACATTTCTCCTTTGTAGGAAGTTTTAATTCACTTCAGGATTCATATTATCAAGATAACTTTCATATACAGGATAGCTTAATTTTATTGGTTTAACTATGCTTACTATGCTCCAGATTTCAAATGCATTCAGTCAGTAATGTCACTGTATGTGGAAGACATATTCCCATGTATCAAATGTGGAGATGTCAATACCTTGCATTAAGCCACCTGCTTTGTAAGTGGATTGATTAATAAATAACATTTCTATTGTCAAAAAAGGTAGTAAGGGATGTATTTCTTTTTAATGTGTCTGTAAAAGGGGTGCAGTGATAGGAAATCCAGTCCTGGAATCAGCACAGGACCAGGAGAGAAGATACTGAGTTTAAACTCAGCACTGACTCTAAACTGAAGGTGTAATCTTACACAAATAATTCTGTGAGCCTCAGTTTGTTTTTCTGTTTCTCAGTGGCCCTCTAACACCTGATCTCCTGCCCTGAGAGATTTCTCAGTGTCACATACTTGTAAGTATAAAAACAGAAGAAAATTTCACCATGAAAAGAGAACATCCCTGGTTGTACTAAAAGGCCCCACCGACTCTGTTTTCTTAGCAGCACTCTCTCCTTCTCTATTGTTAGACATCAACCTGCAATACATTATACTAGACATAGACTAGGCAAGCAATTAGGTTCAGATAAGAGCTAAAGAAATGCTTGCCACCAATCTATGTGTCATGGAGGTTTAAAAGCTTACTCTGATGTGTGCTGCTCAGCAATCTTATACTCAGGAATTCTTGTTGGCCCATTATAATACCTCTTGCTGCTCACTTTGGCAGCACATATTTAATACACTCTTGATTTCACACAAATCTCTAATCCTAGGTCAATCATAAACTGGCTCTATAAGCTTTGAAAAATCATTTCACTTTTCTGGTTCTGTCTCATCCACCTGGTAAGGGCCTAGTAAAACTTTCACGACTATGTAAAGTGCCTTTGGACTTGTTAAGCCCTCCTCAAGGGCTACATCCATTTCTTCTCAAGTTCTGTTTCCGTCATTGAGCCATAGGCCGGGTGAAATACTACGAAAATAAACACACAGTATTTCACCTTGATGCCAGCAAGATTCCTCGGATCCTTTATCTGGGACTGTTCCTACTGACTGTTCCAAGGCCATTTCTACACTCTCTAGCTCCTCTCGCAATACATTCCTGGCCACACCATGCCTTTTGCTATGGTTCAGATGTGAATGCTTCCCCAAGGCCTCCTGTGTTTGGAAGGACTGATCCACTGGTTAGTCCATAGCTGATCTGTGTCAGGAGGCAGGGCCTGCTTAGAAACAGGTCACTGGGAACATGACCTGGAAGGGTATAGTTTTGCCTCCTTCAGCTCCTTCCCCTCTTCCTGCTTCCTGACTACCATGGGTAGAGCATCTTCTCCTCCACCACACTCCTTTATTCTCTCCTTTCTGCCTTGAAACTGTGAGGGGAAAAAAAAAAAAAACTGTCCTCCTTTATGTGTGAATGTTGGGTGTTTTGTGTCCCAGCAATGGGAAAGTGACTAGGAGACCTCCCCTAGGCTGCTTTCACCTGCAAGGGGACCATTCTGTGCTTTAATACTTAGTGGAATTTTTAAAAGCCATGTGGTGAATTTCTGTTTGCCTCTTAAGATCCTTAGGGACTTTTAAAAACCTGAAGCAAAAGAAACATTCTAGAAACCAACTACAAATATCTACTATCACCCCCATGGGGAAGAAAAGCATGTTCTCCCAGGCGTTCATGCTGCCCATCCATCACACCTTACAAGGCAGCTGTGAGTGTTGCTGTTTTGTTTTCAGTTAGTAGAAGTGAAGATTTGAGTAGCTTCCTGTGGTTGCTGCAGAATTATTATTTAAATGAAAGGATCTTTTCAATCAGCTGGGAAACTACTTTTTTGATAGTGAATGTGAAACCTCACAATCAAAGTTACCTTTCCACCATGCCACATCAATGTCCCTTGCACTGTGCCTCTGTGTAGTGTACTCTGGTGGCACTCACTGTCAGCTGCTAGTGATTACTGAAGCGGTCATTGCAGTAAGAAACCCTGCCTCAGCCTTGCAGGAACTTAATGACAAGTTCCTTGTTACACAGTGACAATTCTGATTCTAGATAAGATAAACTAACCATGAAAATATATTTAATCAAAAAGAAAACAGTAGTTATTACTTTGCCCTTGGTTTCCCTGCATATGTTGCGAGGGCAACAGCAAGGACACAGTGAATGTTTAGCTCCTATTTTGATGAAGCACTCCCAATATAAAAAAATCTCATGCTAAAGAAAACTGGCACAGAAAGTGGTAGGAGGTCTCTTCATCTAACTTTAAATATGAAACCTATACATGCAGGTGCTCTCCTTTGCTTAGTGAGAGCAGGGTATGATGTTTCAGCTCTACCTTCATGTGTGACTTTGGGTTGTTTTTGAACCATATACTTGCTCTGTCCCCAGTATCATTCTTTAGTTTAATGAATTTATGAGATCCCAGAATTCATGATCTTAGTGGTAGAAAACAGAGTGGCAATTAGATGAAAATGACTTTGATTCTATTGACTGATTAATTCATTTATTCACCAAACTTAGATTCAGTACTTAATATATGCCATGCATTTCACTAAGTGTTAAAATACGAAGATGATGTAATACACCAAAAAGTCAGTTCAAGAATATGAAATTTCTTCTAGTTTTCTATTTCTTTAACATCACATAATACATAGTCGTAATTACCAGATAAGACTAATTAAAATATGTATAGACTGTCAGCCATGTAGACTGTGGCATGGTTCTTAGTTTTATAAATCCAAATGAAATTCAGCTGCAGAAGAAGAAATTTAATGACTTTCAAAACTAAGATAACTCCAGCTACTAAATTTTACTTCCCTTGGGTGCACTGACACAGCCACAGCTGTCAAAATTAAAACAAGTGGATAAGACTGTTCAAGATTTTTGTTTTAAAGAATGAGTATAGTTTCAAAAGTTGGGCTATCTCTGTACTTTACTTCCATTTTTCTATGCATCACTTTTTTTTCTGGCTGTAAGACAGGTGAACAGGTTGAGCTGCACTCTTGGTAGGGAGGGATACACCCACTATAGTGTCATCTATCACTATACACAGAACCAATCAGAAAAGTGTTATTTTGAACCAATCAGAAATTTGCTATTTCTAATGCTTCATTTGAACCTGGTGCTGTTCACATGACCAATCAAAAGATGCATTTTTCAATCCCTCATTTGCTTGTAGGCAAACCAATCAAAAGACACTATTTTTGATCCTTCGTTTACATGTAACAGGAAACCAAATAATTTTTTTTGATAGGAAAATCATTACATGACATGACACCAAGTAAGCATTTGATGGGATGATTTTCTAATGCCTTATTTGCATGAAAGAGAGAAATATGTAATTTTAGACACAAAAGGTCTCTTTCCTTTATCCTCAGGCCACTGATAGCCTTTTCACCAGTCCATTCTCACTCTGCAGAGAAAACTTCTTTTATATCTTCAATAAATATATACTTTTGCTGCCTTTTCTGTGTCTTTTGTCCCATTTGTTGGGACACCAAGAACCTACCTGAAAAGAAGCCCTGGAGACTGTAGCAGTAACAATTGTACTGTACATACATATAGCCTGCCAATGTGGAGTAGAGTATTTTGAACCGTTTTTGGAAAATAATTTTGAACTATGACAAGTACAGCTACAAACTTGAACCAATTCTAGCAAGGAGGTCTACCCAAGGGACTTCTGCCCTTTTCTTCATGGACCTGATGATTACCCTAAACAGTTGTTAGCTATATTGCTCGTTGTAATTTGTTTTTTCACTTTTAATTTCTCTAAAGCGGAATAAATAAAATTTGTTTGGAACCTTTTATCATTAGTGGGCCACAAACCTCTTTGGTCCCCACAGCCTCTTACAGGGTTGTGTCCAAACTTTTATTTTAACTCTCTCCTTGTCTTCCATGTCTTCTTTATTTATGTCCTTTTTTTTTTTTTTTTTTTTTTGTGGTACTACTAGAGATTTAATTTAAGGCCTTCACATTAAGCTACAACTCCGGCCTCTTGTTTTTACTACTTTTTATTTTGAGATGGTCCCTAAGTCACTGTGGTGCTCAGGCTGGGGTGGAACTGGCTGTCCTGTCTTCCGCCTCCCAGAGCACAGGGATTATAAGGATGAGCCACCACGTTTTGTTTACTTTATTTCTTATTATTATTTAAAAGCTTCCACCCAGAGAAGTCCTTGTCTTTCTATTTTGCCTTTCCCCATCTTGTTATTAAGCTAACGTATTTTATTAGCATTACTAAGACCTAATAGGGAAAACAAAGAGCAAATTTCCTAAGGCTTCTCTTCCTGCAGTTAAGTTTTGCAGGAGTTCCTGAAAAGCCCATGCAAAAAGGACTTCTTAGCTGCAGCATGTACCATGGTGACATATTTGGTAGAAGAATGTCCTAGTCATCATAAAGTTAGTTCCACATGCCTTGTATATAGAGTATATTAGCTGTGTCACTTGGGGTATTCTACTTGGCTTTCATAGTTGGAAATAGACAATCTCCATTCTCTGAGTAAAAAGACTTTAGAGTGGCTTTTATCTAATCTACCAGGTTGGTTGTTCTCTCAGGAATAACACCCTATACATGAAGATCACTCACAACCATCTGTGATTGCTCTATAGTGGGCCATGGGATCTGCAGCAACCCAAACATGCTCTCCCACTCTGCAGTATTTAAAACCAAAGATACTGCTCCTAAATTAGTTACTCTTAGAGTCCCGTTTTTTTTTTTTTTTTTTTTTTTTTTTTTTTTTTTTTTTTTTTTTTTTTTTTTTTTTTTTTTTTGTAAATGCTCTGGAGAAAGCTGTTGATACCAATCTATAAATTGAAACAATTCCTTCACGTTATACTCTATGGTTTGAATAGTTTTTGTTGTTGTTTTGATCTTCTCCCACATTGTCTACTTTCTTGGTAACCACATGTCTTAGAAGTATTTTCTCTTGTCCCTGTGTAATTTTTCCCTTAGTGTAGGCAGCTTGAAAATTGGTGGATAATTATCAGACTCTCTGAAATCTGAGGTTGGTCTAGCATCAAGGTCCCACTCAGCCCTCCTTTAAAATTTAAATTTACAGATAATAAGAAACAAAAGGTTATGTGTATATTGCTTTATTTTTATTAGTTTGCATTTCCTTATATATCCAGTGAACTACCATCCTGGTGATATAGGGGAAAGAAACTCCCAACCTGAAAGATACCTGGGATGAGTTCGTGTTTGCTAAAATCAAAGAATGAATTTTAGGAACAATAGAGGTTAAGAGCAGAATGTATTTACTGAGGGAAAGAAAGGTTCTGTCCAAGAGAGGGACAGAAGGAGGCCTTAGAGGGTTGCCAAGGACCCTGTCTTTCCTAAGGATTTTTATTGAACAAAACCACAAGGTGAGGCGGTTCCAAGCTGGGAAACATGGGAACTCATTGGGTGGGCATGAGGTGGGAAAAACTATGGTCAACCAATAAGACTAGAAGTATAATTTTTTAGGGAAAATTGGTTAAATCAGGATCAAATGGGGAAGCAAGTCATGTAGCAAGTGGGCATGAATAGAAACAGGCTTTTCCCCTAGGGGGGTGGGTTAGTGACTCTTCCTGGCTTTTTCAAGGTAATGGTTACCTATTTTGGATATCAGTCCCTGATGGTTACCCCTTGTGAAGTATGTGGGCACATTTGTTTCATCTTTTGCCTTGAGGTCTGCCCCACAGTGAAAGTGCCTCTCTCTCCATTTGCAAAGTATCCCATCTTCTACACTGGCTCCTTCAAGGGCCTACCTGTGTCTGATTATCCCTTATCTAACTCAACTGCCTATAGCACTGGCAAGTTTATGTTTCTCTAATTTGATGTTTTTCACAGTGAACTTTCAGTAACTGAGTGAAAAAGGTACAGCTATGCCTCCATATTTGATGGAGAAAAATAACTCCCAACTTGTTAGAAGTCAGATATGCTGAGTTTGTGTCTCCCAAATATGAGAAAACAAATTTCAAGGACACAGGAGGTTAAGTATGGAAAAGTTTTATTGAGGGAAAGTTCCCAAAAGACAGGAGAGAATCCCAAAAATGAGATGGTTCAGAGGTTCTTTCTCCAAGAATACTTTATATAACAAAATCATGAGGTCGGTTCAACCTGGATCAAACTATAAACAACCAATAGTATTATAAGTATAATCCCTTAGCTAATACTGATTGAACAGGGCAATGAGACATGTAGCAAGGGTAGCACTATTAATTTACGTGTTTGATGCCTATCCAGATTTGCTGGACTAGGGTTGTAGTAATTACAGTATAATCTCAAATTGCTGTTTATCTCTAGGGAGGCTTGCAGGCCTACCTATTATGCCTCAATCTTGAGGCCTAGCTTCTTCAGATGCTCCTCTAGTCACAAGTTTGATATGTTCTCATCTTCTGCACTGACTCGCTTGAGTACCTAATCTATGTCTGACTGCGTCTTAATTCCTATCTAATTTAACCCTGTGTAATGCCATGGGTGGCCATTCAGTAATCAAAAGTTCCTCATCTTTCTTTGGTCTGTACAATTGTATAAAAATCTTTTATTTTCAGAAAAATTTTCAGAGTTAGGAATTTAATGTAAAAGTTTTGTTGTTGTTTTAAGACATTCCTCTAGTTCTTTTTCGCAAAACAGTAATTGAGAAAAAAAGCAGACTCAGAGAACTAAGGTAAAGATGGATAGAGATAAAAGGAAAGGTAATTCAGAGTACAGAGTGATCCTCTTTTGAGTGCTTAATGTGTTAAAATTTTTCATTTTTTCCGCAAATAATCCTTTAAGGAAGCAATTTGGATTAATTTAGCTTTTTTTTTCACATACCTCCTGTTACCAATTAAAATGCAACCCTTGTGTGTGTGTGTGTGTGTGTGTGTGTGTGTGTGTGTCTGTGGTTTCTAGTCCTGTCTTTCCTAATGTACCTCAAAAATGCACAATTTTAACTGAATGAAAGCTTCCTTACTGTGTATATAACTCTCATTACCTCTGTAGGGCTAATCTATTGAACCTAGTAGAGTACACACTGTTAATTCAACTAGTAGAGTACACAATGTTTGGCCTCAAGCTGCCAGCATACATTTTAAGTTTGGCTTAAATTATTCTCCATACATAGTGAACTCCTTGTAAGAACCAGTCCTTTTCTGTCACATCTACAGCTTGAGTTCTTTCATTGATTATCAAAATTAACAAGGACTTTTAATAACAATCCAATTTTTTCAATTCTTAATTGGTTTTATTTGTGATTCTAGAATCAGGCAGCCATCACACCAAAAATGATTTAGAATGTCTCACTCTACCTACCACATGGTCAAATTATGCTTATAGCCAGAGAAAAGGAAGCAACACCCCGAAAACAAAGTAGGGTAAAGCTAGCCCACTGAGCCCAGCCTGCATCCATTTTATCTAAGTGTGGTTCGAACAGTTGACCATTTGTGACTGGCTGAGATTCAGTCATTTGTTATGACAATAAGGTACTAGGGGAGACCTTTTCCACTGCGCCACTTATCAGAGACCCCTGCAGTCAGTCCTGATCTGTCTGAAATTGAGGGGCACAGCGAGAAAGAAAAAGAAAAAGAGGCAAGAATTGCAAGAAAATAGGGATCTAAGATGATTAGTATTCTCCGGAAACAATGTCTCAGAATCTCCAGGGATCTACCATTTTAATTAGCTCTGGCAGGGGGAGGGGTACTGTGCTTTCCCTGGAACAGCATGAAATTAGTGGTTGAATGGGGAAGTTTAACATCATAAAAGAAACAAGTTAAAATTCATCCCCACACCTGGGTGCTAGTTTCCCTGTATTGTCCCTAGCAGAATTCATCCTGTTCTGTGAGCCTCATAGACCAAAAGGAAGTGGGATTTCCACATTGCAAAAGCAGTCCACAAGGCAGGGCGAGGAGGTCCTTGGACAGAAACTATGTCGATTTATAGTATGTAGTCCCCAAGAAGTTACATTCCGTTTACACACTAAGTTAGGTTACAATTCATACACACACATGCACACACACACACACACTGTGTGTATGTATATATATATATATATATATATATATATTTTTTTTTTTTTTTTTTTTTTTTTTTTTTAATTTTTAAAATTTTTTATGTCTTTTTGAGACAGGGTCTCGATATGCAGTTCAGGCTGGCCTTGAGCTCACTTGTAACCCAGGCTGGTCTCGAACTCGCAATGATGCTTCTGTGTCAGTCTCCCAAGTGCTGGGATTACAGGTGTGCACCACCACACCTGGCTACAATTCACTATATATGAGGAAGCATTTAATCCAGTCTTAAAATGTACAGAGACAGATTTAACATTATATACCAAGCTACTTATTTGTCTACTTTTCATGTAATCCTTACAATAGGCCCAGGAAATAAGTATTACTGATACAGGGGGAAAAACTCCCTACCTGAAAGATATCTGGGATGAGTTTGTGTCCTCTAGAACTGAAGAATGAATTTTAGATACAACAGAGGTTAAGAACGAATATATTTATTAAGGAAAGAAAGCTTCTGTCTCAGAGGGACAGAACGGGGTCTCGAGTGGATTGTCCAGGAACCTGTCTTCTCTAGGGATTTTTATAGAGCAAATCCATGAGGTGAGGCAGGTTCAAGGTGGAAAACATGGGAACTTGCTAGGTGGGCATGAGGTGGGATAAAAGTATAACCAGCCAATAAGATTACAAGTATAATTGTTCAGGTAAAATTGATTAAATGGGGATCAAATGGGGAAGCAGGTCTTGTAGCAAGCAGGCTCATGCTGAATGCAGAATAAGGGCCTTTCCTGTAGGGAGTTGGGTTAGTGACTCTTCCCTTCCTGGCTTTTTCAAGGTGATTGCTACCTATTTAGAATATCAATACCTAAGGTCCATCCCTAGGGTAGTAAGTGGGAGCATCTATGTAATCTTTTGTCCACAAATAGAGGTATATGTCTCCCCCACAGTTGCAAGGTATCTCATCTTGTGCACTGGCTCCTTTGAAGGCCTGGCCCTGTCTGACCGTCTATAATATTTCTGTCTAACGCAACTGCCTATAACATTCCCTCCTCTGAAGAAGTAACGCAAACTGCTATGAGGGAATAACGGGCAGTGACCACTCTGGCTTCTTCAGGCTGAAAGGGGTCATAGTTGTTGATGAGCAGTCAGAGATACTCTCCAGAGGGTCCTTAAAGGCCCTCTATAGATACCAGGCATTGTCATCTAGGGTAGCTATGTAGCTTTTAAGTCTGGAGGAGACAAAGCCAAGGAAATAATTAAGTACATATGGGTCAAATAGTAAGATCAACAGGATAATTATGAATACGATTAACAAACATTTTTACCAAGAGGAACCAGAAATGGCTTCTCATGGAGAGGATAAGAGTAGGGTCCAGGGGATTTTAGAAACTGACATCTCATTGATTTATTGTCTGATTCCTTGAACAGCTATTGAGACACTAGCAGAAGGATGAAGAATGTACGTACAACATCTAGTTTTTACAATTGTATAATTACCCCCTTGTGCTGCTGTTAGAATGTCTAATGCCATCTATTTTGGAGGATGCTCTGTTTTATTAATTTTACTTCTTTATTTAGTAGTGAGAACAGCTGTCATATGACCTTCTCTCTAGGCAGGATCTGGTGGATCCCAATAAAAGAAATCTAAAAGTAATCTAGCACATTATAGGGTTTTTCTATGTGATTACCTGGAGTCTGTCATCCTCTAGGCAACGACAAATTTTTCAAGAAATTAGAGTGTATATAATCAAAGTATGAGCATTAGAGCTGACAGATAAGTGTAGAAACTATTTTTAAGAGATAGCCATTGTAATCCACTGGCTCTTACACCCCTTTACTGATGGAGTCTGATATTTTGTCATAAGTCCCTCTAGATTTAATTATAATATCTCTAAAATTTTGACTTATGAAAACCAGATTAACACCTTATTTTGATCAATGAAAAAAACCTTAAATTTTTGTGCACAAACAATGATATGCATTACATTTGTAAAAACCAGTCTCAGCATCATTTTGATCAGTTGGCAACCTGGATATGTATTGCAGTATTTAGACAGGATGAAATTTCTCCAGGATGAGAGTTAGGCTTTTAGGTATAACTAAAAGGAATTAGTGAAAAGAAAGCTATCCCAATTATAGTTAAAGTATGAAATATATCGTTTTAGTGACTGTTTATCTCAGTATGAAGGCTGGAAGGAAGGTCGGGGTTGGAGAAGGACAGAGAGACCTGTGCCAATGTCCAGCTATAGGCTGATTTTTTTCTCTAGTCATGATCACTCAGGGCCCTTCCATGGTGATGACAAAGATGACAGTTTGGCCAGAGGGAGGAGGCAGTCCTGCGCCCTTGAGTTTTTGAACCACCTGAGAAATGAGTCTGAGTTCTGTGGCCTCTGCCTCAGAGTGCAGTCTTGCTTCCAGTGGCTATCTTGGCAAGCAGTCCCGCTTAAGGTGGCCTGGCTTTTGACAGTGGTAGCAGATGAACATAGTCTTTGAACTCTTCTTGGAGCCCAGAGAATCAGACTTAGGGTCTGTTTTTTTGGGGGGGTGGCGTACAACAAAGGCAGCCACTTTTTGATCTCTTTGTTTTCTCTCCCTGGATTTCTCTCAGTCCGAATTATAGAATACTACGGAGGCCATTTTTCCTAAAGTATCAAGTGAACTATCTGGAGCAAAAGCCATCTTTTGTAGCTTTTTTTTAGTATTTGGGGCTCACTGAATAATTAACTTTAAGAATAATTGG
>PVLD010035004.1:0-12164 GCA_004027595.1 Dinomys branickii | reverse complement strand
TGTAAGTAAGTATGTATGTATATGCAGCATATCTAACATAGTTGTACTACAGACTTAGGTCACTTTATTGTAAGGAATAGTTGATGATTAATTGTTTGACCAATTTTGCATGTCTATATCTATGTTCCTAAATATACACTTCGAAGTTATTAATATGTAATGCAACAACCATTGTTGATTCCCTGTCACCTTGTCTGTAACTCAGTTTTGATTGTACTATTCTTATGCTACTGTGTGTCTGTTTGTTAATATGTTTTTGTTCTTTTACTTAAAAAAAAAAGTTAGGGTGCTCTGAACAACCAGGTATCAAGATGGCTTCAAATAAGCTGTCAGGAGCCTGTGCCTGGCTAGTCCTCAAGCTGGTACCATGTACTCTCCAGAGAAGGCTATAGAAATGTGCACCTGCAAGGTTGCCACCCTGCCTGGGGGCCTGCTGAGCTGCTGCAGTCATGCTGAGAACCAGAGGCTCTGGACACTGGCAGTTTCTAGAAAGAGCTCTTTCTCTGTTGCCCTTTCAAACCTTGTTCAAAACCAATTGAACCTATTTGCTGTTTGCTCTGTCTCTTGCCTGCATCGAAGATCAAGGGAAGGAGACCTTTCCATTTGTTCTAGCGGATGAACCTGCTCAGTCCTCCCACTTCTGGCAATACGAAAAGCATCTTTTTGGAAGCTCTTGGCTTGGGTGTGTGTGGTGCGGGATCACAGGCAAAGGCTCCTGCTGCAGCAACCCTCTCCCAGGGTTCGCAAAGGGAGAGGGGGAGTAGAGTAGCTAGCGTGTTTTCCTTCCAGGCCAAGCCACGTACACCATTTATAAAAATGTTCTCACCTTCCCGTTCTAGCTCTAAACTGAGTGAAAAATTTCCTTTCAGATTCTTCCTGATTTTCCACCCATTGCCATCTACCTAGAGACTCAGAGCTGAGCCAAAAAGGAAGGGATAGTTTTTCCTAAACCTCACTCATCTTCCAAACTCTATTTCACCAGTGTTGCTATAATTAGTTCCATTCAAGATTGGATTGCCTTTACCTCAGTAGCACCTTTGGGGAGCACTGGTGAAGGTCTTCAGGGTCAGTCAGACTAGCTAAGATCCTTGCTAGTTGTTTGTTGTTGTTTTACATATTTTGTAGCAAGGTAGTGAGGATTAAACCCAGCGCCCTTTCACTGAGCTACATCCCCTGCCATTTTAAACAGTTTTAAAGTTTCTGTCAGTACACGTTTGCAGTACATAATGTTTACACTCCTTGTATGGATTTGGGACACATACACAGCACACCTTAATTCATTTTACTTATCTCTGTCCCCTTCCCTCTGCCTTCCTGCATCACTCAATCCCCTTCCCATTTGAAAAAAGATCGATCTTCCTATCCCCAATTATCTATCTGTTACTCTGCTTTTTATTTATGTTTTGGAGACAGGGTCTCAGTAAGTCATTACGTTGCCAAGCCTGAACTCAAACTTGTGCTCTCGCTGCTTTCACCTCCCAGAGTACTAGTATTAGAGGCATGTGCCACCACACCTGGCTAGCTGTGTTATTTGAGAGTTCTGTCACTTCCTTGTACCTCAGTTTCCATCTGGAAAATAAGGATTATGCTATCTACTCTTGCTTGGTTACCAGCAGTGAGGAACTCATGAGATGTGCAGAGAGAACTCTTTGCACAGTGCTTAGCATAGAGAAGGTTCTGGATGTTAGTAGCCATGGAAAAGGTGAAGTTTATTTCCTGGCTCCAATTTTCACAGGACCAAAGTAGTCCCTACATGTATCTGGGACATCAGAGCGGCTCTAGCCACCTGTACTTCAGATTCTGCCTCGATGTTCTGTGACACATCCCTGCTCACAAAGTCACCATGACTCGTTTAGCCACAGTGGGAGCCAGGATTTCCTGGCCATGCCCTGTCTAGCCCTGTGGAAGTGCTCAGAAAATAGCAGTGGCCAAACTAAACAATGTCCTCTACCCACTGCTAGCTGCCTTTCCGTATTTCCAGTTTCAGGTTACTCTTTGTCCTGAGCCACATAGGTTCCTGTAAATTGCCTGTGCCTCTGAACTGAACAAGCCATTATGCCCATGTTTGGTGGTCGATGGGGATTATGCAGGAACTTGCTACCCCAGTAGAACAGGTCTACTAGAAGGCATCCTGCCACCCTGGAGAGAGTCAAGGCTTTGGTAGCAGCTGATGGAGAAGCAGTAGAACAAACTCAGGTGTTTGGCTGCTATAACTAGAGGGTAAAGCTTCAGATCTCACACCTGTTCTTCACTAGATGTACAGCTTCTCTTTACTTTCATTTCCTCAGCTATATAGCAGCATATGAGGTCATAAAAGTATCTGTTTCTTGACTGCCTGGGAACTCAATGAGTTTTTACATCTGATGCACCTAGAATATACCTGGTGACATCCACATGTCAGTTACTGCCATGGTATCCAAATATTGGCTCTGCTGTTTATAAGACGTGTGACCACTCTGAGCCTCAGTCTCCCCTACTGTACACTGAGGTTCCTATTATAATTTATCTCATGCAGTGACATAATCTATGTGTGCAAAAGTAATGAGCATAAAATATAGGGGATATGACTGTGTGCTGATTTCAGTTCTAACAGCACTGAAGAGGAAAACACTAGCTCCTCAACCTTCTCCAGCAGCACAAGGGATAGATCCTTCTCAGCCACACATCAGAAAGCCAATGTCAGAGATACCTTAGTCCTCAGAACTATTGCATCTGAATCCACGATACAAGTTTCCCCCAGGTCTTGCAGGGTTAGGGTGTAGGGTACAAGTGGTAGGGTAGACACGCGCATGCAGTGGCTCCTGGACAGCCAACCTCAGGTCTCAGCAGAACTACTTAGCCGGTCTAGCAGGCATTAGGAACCCAACATGTCCCTCCCTCCAGGCACAAAAGGAAGGTAGCGGTCTAGGCTCAGGTTCACCTGCACTGCTGCTGCCAGTTGCTTCTACCTGCTGTTTGCACCTCCTTCCCTCACACGGTTGCTGGACCTGGGCTGGCACCTCTGCAGCCATCATCTCACATCCTCTTCCTCCTCAGTCCCCTCTCTTTATTATCAATGTGTGAGTTCTTTCAACTAAAATTTAGCAAGCTAAGCCCAAATCTCCCTTTATCTTAAAAGATAATAGCTTAATTATAAGATAATTACTGACAGGCCCTGTTCTAAAAGTCTTACACATCCATCATACAACCCTCACAATCAATTTATGGAGTAGGTGCTATTATTCCCCTTCGTTTTTTAGGTAGAAGGGGTTAGGCACTGTAAGTTCTGGGGAGTAATTAGACCCCAGGCAGTTGGGTTCTAGCTTCAGTGCCCTTTAACCATTATTCTGTATCTCCTCTCCATTTTTCAACTTTGTATATTAAAACACCCTAAAAATTTGAAAGATGTTTATACCCATATATTCACCATATAGATTCTACAATTAATATTTTGCTACAAACTAAAAAGTCACCAGATGAAGCCACTTAATGAACAAGAAATAAATAACCTAACTGACCCAAAGTCTATTACGGAAATTAAATTTGTAGTTATAAATCTTCCCAGAGAGAAAATTCCAGGCTTAAATGGCATTAATGATGAATTCTACGAGATATTTAAGGAATAATAGTAAATTATCTGTGAAAATATAAGAGAACAGTATACTTCTTGACTCATTTCTTAAGGCCAGTACTGTCCTGGTAGAAAAGACAGACAAATGTTACAAGAAAACTATAGGCTACAATTCCTGATAAACATAGATGCAGAAATCCTTAACAAAATACTAACAATTCAAATCTAGTAACATATAAAAAGGATATGATATTCATGATCAAATAGGATTTATCTTGGCAATGCCAGGCTAGGGATTACTTCAAACACCAATCAATAGCAATCACCATGTGAATAGATTAAAGAGAAAAGTCTCGTATTCTTATCTCAATAGATATAGAAAAAGCATTTGAAAAAAGTCCAAACTCTACTGCAAAAACACTCTTAAAAAGACTCTCAGGCATTAAGACTAAAAGGATATTTCTTCACCGGGTGTGGTGGCACACACCTGTTATCACAGCTACTCAGAAGACTGAGAGGGGAAGATTGCAAGTTCAAGGCTAGTCTGATTAATTTAACAAGACCCTACCTCAAAACAAAATAAAAAGATATGTGAGGTATTTCAGCACTTGCCCTAGCATGTGTGATGTGTCCTGGGTTTAATCCCTAGTATATAAAGAAGAAAGGATGGAATGAAAGGAGGAAGTGAATGAGAGAGAGACAGAGAGACAGAGAAAGGGAGGGAGGGGAGAGAGCCTGTAGCTAAGATCAAATGTAACACTGAATGATTATGAAGCGACAATGTCTGCTCTCACCACATTTTCTGAAATGATGGTAGCGCTAGACAATGCAGTGAAGCTCCCCTTTCTCCCAGGAAAGGGCATGCAGAGTGGGAAGACATAAAATTCTTTCTATTCACAGATGACATGATTGCTTATGTACCTATCTTTTATAATCTACCAAACTGCCAGAACTAATCAGTGCCTTTGGCAAGGCTGCAGGATGCCAGGCCAATATACAAAATTCAACTGTATTTCTGCATAGTAATTATAAAGAACTTTAACTTAACATTAAAAAATAATGCATTTTTAATAGCATCAAAACATGAAATCTTAGGGATAAGTATGTCAAAATATGCGTAAGATTTGTATGCTGAAAATGATAAAATAAGCTATCAACATACTTCAAAAATACTTTGGCATATATGTTAAATAGTTTTATATTCACTCATAATATATTTACAGAAAAAAT
Source organism: Dinomys branickii (assembly GCA_004027595.1). Classification (NCBI taxonomy): domain Eukaryota; kingdom Metazoa; phylum Chordata; class Mammalia; order Rodentia; family Dinomyidae; genus Dinomys; species Dinomys branickii. The sequence goes on along the minus strand of PVLD010035004.1, from coordinate 7,384 downwards.
TACTTCCCAGATATGTACAAATACTAATGATACATTTGTTGACTTATGGCAGATACACCTGGGTAACTAGAAACTTTATCAAAAGCATGCTCTCTGGCCCATTTCCAACCAATCTCTGTGTTGCTTATCATTGGTAAACATTGAGTTTTTCCTCCACACGTATATAGCTTTTTTAGATCTCCATATAAAAGGAATTGCAGAGTATGTACTCTTTTACATAAAGTGGCTTTCACTTCCAAAGTTTCTTCTGGCAAATGAAATATATCGAGCAATTTCAAACGCTGTCATTTCCAAAGTGTCCACCTATGAAACAACAGTCCAATACACCAACTCATTTCTGGGTTGCGTTCAACTGCCAAAAGGTAGCACTAGGGATGCCATGGGGGAAAGGAACTGGCAGTGAGGGAAGAAGGACATAGGGTGTCCCCCCCAGAAGTACACTGGGGAAAGACAGGAGCTGGTGTCAGGGTGATAGGTCATAACGACGGCATGAAAGCAGCCAGTCTAGACCTGAGTCTCCAACTGACAAAGGCTGGAGAAGATGGGAAGGATTTGTCTTTGAAAATAAAAAAAAAGACAAGTCAGATCTCTGAAAGCAAAATCTAGGGGAATATTTGCGAATTTTACATTTCAGATAGTTTTCAAACAGGAAATGGAAGACAATACATGCTGGTTTGCATAACGTACTGACTGGCACGCTATATGCAAGATCTCATTTGATCCTCATAACCGATCTGTAAGGCTCCGATGTTGCTCTTCAACTTTAGAGAGAAGGTAATAAGGCTGTTCTTAGTACTGGCTACCTTATGGGATAAACATTAGTTTTCCTTTTAAAAATCATATAATTTCAAATTGTGGTAGTTGAATGCTTAATGTCACTTAGATACCAATTTTACAATCAGGATAGAAAACCCAGTTCTGTTCATTTATCAAAGCAAAAGTTACTTTTATCTAATTTAAAGATGCACAAGTGTACTGTAATTTTCATGACTAAGTGTTTTGCTCAAGATCACTAAGCCACCACATGGTAGAGACAAAATGATAATTAATTACATTTTCAAATAACTTACCTATCTTTCTCCTCACAAGGAGAATAATAAACTCAGCCACCCCATGAATCAAGTCCTCACCTGCACCGTTGGCTTCCTGGATTTCCAAGCATTGCCAGATGCCAAGCTGCTCTCTTCGAGTGTACTGTGCTGAGGATTATGACAGCAAGTGGCACACCGCATGCATTGGTGGTGGTGGCACCTGCAGTTGTAGCAGTTTGGCATCATATTTCTTTTTAACAAGCCCGGGCAGATTTCTCCGGAACAATAAATGCAAGAGTCATGGACCATAGTTCCCTGCACACTGCAGGAGTAAGAGCAGGTCCTACGGCAATCAAAATCACTGCAGTGCAGTGGCTTGCAGCATAAAGAATTCTCTAGACCTTTGCTTACAAAGCATTCTGAGTAAGTGGGAGTTTCTGACTGAAGGGGTGACATGGAATGATACGATTGGTCTGTGGCATGATATGGTTGCTCTGTGGAATAATATGATTGGTCAACAGGATGGCGCCTCAATTCCCTGTAGCTGGAGTTCATTGGCTGGAAGCTTTGGTCTATAGGTTTTGGTCTCTGAGTGAAAGTCTTATTACTATGAGTGGTTAAACCTGGCAAATGAGATGTGGATAAGGATTTGCTGCTCTCTTCAAAGAACCTTCTTCTGTCTGCAAAGGGCAGGAGGGTGGTTTCCTCCACTGCTTGGGTAATAGAAGCCTTCAGTTCTTTATTGTCACTTGGGTTGGAAGAGCCTTCCATGGGTAGTGCCATATGTCGGGGTAGGTTATGCTCTGGAGACCATCCTCGATGACCTCCATGGATGCCATGGTAAGCATTTCCTCTTTCAGAGTCTGAGATGGATGGGTCAGATGCTTTCCACCAGGTGTTCAGGCCCACAGAGGACTGGCCAGGCCTTTGGCCAGGGCTTATTTGTCCCTCCAAGCCTGTCCTAGATTCATGGCTCTCAGAACCTTGGCTAAGGCACTCTGAAGACCTAGCCCTGAATATCATGCTTTTGTTGAAAAGCTTATCTCTGGGGCTAGGGAGATTTTTATATGAAGATAGAAGAGATGAGTTAGAGGCAGGAAGGGGAGGACTTTCTGGAAGCTCTTGGGTCTCTTCCACTGGCTCCTGAGTGTCACACAGCTGTGACAAGGGACCCTTGCCCTTCTGAAGCTGGGCCTTCCTCCACTGAATTTCATTACGCAGATTGGTAGCAAAACGTTCACTTTTCCTTCGGTTTTGGATTGAGCGGCCCCGGAGGCCTCCGCTTCGCTTGCCACCCATCCGACTGCACTCCTTGGGTTCACTGTCTCCTTCCTCCATTACTTCTGTGCTGCCAGCTACTTTAGTGGCTGAAGAACAGTCTTTGGTTTGTTGAAAGAGAGAGCAAGAGGCAGCAGGCTGCTGGCTGGCCAAGTCACCACCTGTTCTGCTTGCTCTGTTTGGGTCCAGGAATCCTCTTTCTGGCGGGCATCCATCAGTCTCTCCATGTGGAGAACTTCTTTGGCTCTGGGGTCCTGAACTCAAAGGTCTATCGTCCGTTGGCCTGGTCTTTCTTTCTCTGCTGGGCTGATCTTGAGATCCTCCTGGAGGGGGACAGGGGCTTTTCTTCCCTTTGTGGCTGCTGTGCAAAGGGGACAGAGTCCACTGGTGTGCATCCTGCCCAGCTGGGCATTCCATCCCCTTGCTACTCCTGGGATCCAGGTGCACATGCTGCAGGTGGGATGCCAATAGCTGCTCGGGGGCACTATGGCGATGCCCTGTGGGTCCTGTGAGGTGTTGAGGGCTGCCAAAGGAAGGAGCCTTAGTTAGCTCTGCTGGTGTCTCGTTCAGGAGACTGGAGTCTCTGCTAGAAGCACTGTCACATGTTTTGAGAGAAGCCTCCGTGAGGAGTTGCTCAGAGCCCTGCTGGATAGATTCAGGAAGCAGGCTGAGCTCACAGTTCTGATGCTCCTTGCTTGTTGCATGGTCTTGCCCACTGAGGCAGCAGAACCTGCGAGGATTCTTTGGGGATAAGACTGTGTCTAAGCTTGTTTTCTCCTTCTGTTGCATTGAGTCCACAGGCTCAGATGCCCTGTACTGTTCTCCATTGAGGAGTTGGGCTTTGGAGGCCTGGAGGCTGTCCCGCCTCACTGGAGGCTGTGGTGGGCCCCTGACTGTCTTGGTTGACCCTGAGTGGTTGCTCCCCTGTGAGTGGGATGACATCTGGGAGCTGGGGGCCAAGTGGCCAGTGTTGGTGTGCTGACTACCTCCTGAGGTCTCAGACCCATTAGCCCTGGCACTGGTAGCCTTAGCTGGCCCTAAGCCTTGTGTGATACAGTCCGCAGGGGTTGCCTCCTCTGGCCTGAGGGAAAGAGCACAGTCAGAGGCATTTGAGCTGGCTGAGAAGGAGCTGTAGGCTGAGTCACGCTGGTTAGGATACATGTTCTGTTCAATGGGCAAGAGGTGGCCCTCAAGGGTGGCTTGGCCTGGTTGCTCCAGGCTCTCCATGCTGCCAATGGAGCTGCTTTTCTCAGTGCTGCAGTGCCGAGAGAGAGAACACCACTGCACACACACGTCACTGTAAGACGAAAAGAACACTGGTTAACTGCCAAGCCACTCGATCCCTTTCACATCTTGGCTTGCCCTACCATGGAAGAAACCAAAACAACCCAGAGATGTGAGATCAGTAAGGCAAGAAAGGGCAAAAGTGTAATGGTGATGGAGATGTATACTGGGGTACTGTCGGGACATGGTAAAATGGGGGACACATGGCAAAGACTGCAAGTAAGAAAATGCCATAGGAATTATGCACCATTGCCCTGCCATCAACAGGTCTGGAATTGCTTCTAGGTTGTCTCCTGGGAGTCAGCATGTGGCTCTCTTCCAGGAGAGACAGTCACAGAATATCAGCATTAGACAGGGGTCCTAAGGAGTTGACTCAATTTCAGCCAGATCATTTCATAAATCAATGGTTCTCAACCTGGAACGTGCATCAGCATTACACAGAAGGCTTATTATAGCACAAGCCTCCAAACCTTATGCTAGAGTAGTGATGATGAACCTTCTAGAGCTTCCAAAGGTTCAAAACAGTCTGCTGTGGCATACATGCCATAAGCTCACCACCACTGTCTATAGAGTTTTAGGTCCAGTTGGATCCAGAACATATGTACTTCTAACCTCCCACGTGCTGCTGGGTCTCGCTGCTGGTCCAAGGCCCCCGCTTTTGAGAATCACTGGTGTCAGCAAGGTAAGACTTGCAAAAGGAAATGAGCTTGAAGAAGTAATTTTCCCAAAATCACTCTGCTTGAACTAGTGACACAGACAGGTTGGGAATTTAGGCATTCTCCTAGTCTGCTCTTTTCTTAGGGCCTTGAGCATGCTAGGTTAAGTGCTCTACCTCTGAGCCACACCTCCAGCCTCTCCCCCATTTTTTCTTGATAATAGCAATCCTCACTATTTGTTGAAGACCTACAGTGTGTCTAGAACTTTAACTGGGAGAGAAGATCATTATTGCCACTGCACCACTGAGAATACTGAAACTGAGATAGGTAAAAACAGCTGAGAAGCTATTACACGAAAGAAGCAGAGCTGGAGCTTGACCCCAGGCCTGCATAGACCCAATATTTTAGCTTTTTTCTGATATCAACTTTCAAATAGGAATAGTAGTGAAATCTGTGTCCGAGAGTTTCTGTGTTGATAAAATCAGATAATACATGGACAGCCCTTATCTCAGTGAGGCACCCAGCGTGGGCTCACTACGTGGTAGAGGCTACTCTCTTGATTGCTCTTAGCATTAGCAGCACAAGTATTGATTACCAATATTGATATTACAGTGGCCTCTACCCACCCACGCTTCCCACATCTCCCACAGCAAAGGCCAACCAGGGAGACAAAGTGCAGATACAGCCTCAAATTGTAAGTACCATTTCTCACACACGTAGCCAAAGTGAGGCAAGTCATGCCAGTAACTCCCTCTGACTGGAAGTCTGGAGGTGTCAGGATGCTTTCATAAAGGCCATACTCCAGAAAGTTACAGCTGAGCTGTGTAACAGCAGCCCTCCGGATCTTCAGGTCAGCATCCTTTAATTCTCGCTCCCTGCCTTTCCCCTTAGGCATTCTGCTCACTTGTGCTCTGGACCAAGACTTCACCAACTGTTTTTTGGCAAGAGAACCTGGTACTGACTCTACCACCCTTCCAGCTGGAAAAAAAAAAAAAAGGAAAAAACCACACCTCCACTCAAATAGGGGCACAGTTCAGAATGCGTTGCTGTGTATTCTTCTAGAATAAAACCACCTCTCCCTGAGCCTCAGGAATCCAGTGCTAAATAAAATCAGTGAGTCAGAGCAAACTCAACCTTTAGTTTCCCTAAGTCTCTCCCAGGAAATGCCTTCTTGGAGGGAAGATCTGCTTGTGGAAAGGAAAGTCCAGCCAAGGGCAGCACACTGGCTGGTTCCGAGCTTGTCAAAAAAAGTTGTCGACCTCTTGGACAGCGGTTTCAACAAGAAATAACACTGAGGTCCCTCAATAGAGTGATCTTCTTGGCATGTAGACCTGGTTCTTCATAGAGGTCTGTATTTTGGAGGTTTTGGCCTGGTAAAATAGAGCTGATAAACACGGGACAAAGTCCCCCATGAGTGCTGTAGACAGAAGACATAACCAGAATGAAACTCTGGTGGTCCTCTAGAGCAGGGATATGGAAAGAACTAGCACAAGAGACAGAGAAAGAGCAGCTAGTGAAAGAGGATGAGAAGTAGGACAGTATGGTATGCCGTAAGGAAAATGAGATATTTTAAGAAAACTCTGTCCATAAGAGAAGAGACAGGTCCAAAGTCACGGAGAGTTAGCAGGAGACTAAGATAAGAGCACAGGTAATCTGTACTCCCATGTCATTTTCAGTTCTACCACGCTTGGCTCTAAAATATCCACCAGGGACCAGAGAAGAGGAGGAGGAGTGGCCAGGCCCTTCAGCTCACCTTGAGGAGAAGGCTCCAGACTTACCCAGTGTTGCAACCTGAATGCCAGGATAAGCTGAAGGCTTCAGAAGGAAAATGCATGGTGGTGGCCGCTTCAGGGCATCCCTCCAGGAGCTTGGCCACATGCCATGAGTGCGGTCTACTGACAAGGGCGTTTCTCCTACAGTAAGAAAGGGACAGGAAGCTAGCCTAAGGAACCAGGGCTGAAATCACTTCCCAGGCAGTTTCCGCTCCCACCCCTTCTTTCCCTTCAATGAGGTGGAACATCTTGCAAGGAACTGGTGTGGGAGTCTGAGGGCTCCCTCAGCTCTCAGTACTCAGGTCCCCTTCATCCCAGGGGCAATCCCTGGAGATACAGAATATCAGCTTCCCAGGGCTATTTTCCTCATAGGAGTACCCTTATACATATGATAATGCTGGACACATAGCAGATGTAAGTATTTCTGGAATAAAAAAGACTGGCTGTTCAATAAATACTGAGCCTGCCTTCACTTCCGCTTGAGAAAAAAAAACTCAATTTAGCAAATTTCCCATATTTCTTTGAGAGAGAAAAGAAGAAGTGATTGAATAAGTCAACATTGGGCTGTGAAATCTCAAATCTGTATGCATTTGTTCAGTAGGCGTTTGTTGTACATGTTCTAGGTACTGTATACCTATAGCCCTGGGGTACTACATGAATCAAACCCGATCTGTCCTTGAGAATTTACAGGTTCATTAAAGGGACAGAGTTAGTCCAAGTAAAGCATGGTAAAGGCACTGAGTGAGTGAAGAACAAGATGAACATGCAGATGAGACACTTGAGTTCGTAGCCAGAGTGGTATCAGAGAGTTCTAACTTCTGTGAGGGGAAAAAAGAACAGAGTGAGGAATGGCACAGGGCTAGGCTTACAGGGACACTGGCTACAAAGCAGGTCAGCAGTGCGTAAAAACAGGTCTGAGGTCCAGTCCCCCAGTGCATGCTGGTGCTGGAGGCTCTGGCCACAACTCTTGAACTAACTGGCTCATGCGGATTTCATCTCTGTCCCCAAGCATTCTTCATGCAAATAGACACCGCCCTTGAAAGTGGGGAAGCGCACATGTGCGGCGCGGATAATGCCATGGGATAAAGATATGACTGATGGGGCAGAGAAGAGGAGGGAGAGCAGAGCAGGAACAATAAGAGAGAGAAAGAGCATAAAGAGAATGGGGAATCACAATCCCTGACCTGAAATTATACTACAAAGCAACTGTAATAAAATCAACCTGGTACTGGCTAAATAACAGACCTGAGGATCAATGGAACAGACTGGAAGATGCAACCACAACAAAAAACCCACTCAGCTACCTAATATTTGACAAAGGGGTCAACCAAACCCACTGGAAAAAAGAAGGCCTGTTTAATAA
>PVLD010035003.1:0-12165 GCA_004027595.1 Dinomys branickii | reverse complement strand
AATAAGAAATGAAAAAGAGGAAGTCACTACAGATCCAAAAGAAATACAAAAGATCATTAATACCTACTTTGAAAATCTGTATTCCCATAGGATAGAAAATACAGAAGAAATGGACACATTCCTAGAAAGGTACAAATTGCCAAAATTGAATCAGGAAGACATAAAACCCTGAATAACCCAATATCAATTAATGAGATTGTTTTTGTACTTTTATGTTTCTAAAAAAAAAAAAAAAAGAAAGAAATCTGCAACCCATTTAACAGACAGGCAAACCAAGCATTGCTGACATAGAATCTCTGGGTAGAACAACCAAGCAGATGAGGACGGTGCCGTGGTCCTGATATTCCTGCCAACCTGCCACTGTGGCCACCTCAAGGGCCTAGAGCATCCCTAAGCATCAAACTGAGGGTGGGTGTGTTTGAGAACAGGGGTAACGAAGTTGTCACAGTGGTTAGGCAGATGTCATTAGCAAGTAAGACTATTGACTCAAGCCCTTCTCTTTGATGGTTCATGATATATTTAAATCCTACTCTTTTGTATGTGGAATCTCTTTTGTTTTAAGTCTTAAAAACAAAGACATTAAAAGGCTGAGTGGACAGAACAAAATGTGTCTGTGACCCAATCCTCCACAGCATTTTCATGGCTCAGTGAGGGTGACAGCTCACAGCGTAGGTTTTCTGGTCCCCAGTCCCTTTTCCCTCTAGCCAGGATGAGGCTGAGGGGTGTGTGCTCTCTGGCTTCTGCTAGGGATCTACTGGTCAGGTCCTCGGGATCTCTAAATGGGGAGAAAACATAAAATGGGGCCGGGGATATAGCTCAGTGGCACAAGCATCTGCCTTGCAAGGGCAAGGTCCTGAGTTCGATTACTGGATGCAAAAAAAAAATGAAGAAGAAGAAAACAAAATGAAGGCGAGGTCAGTGTGAATCAAGAAAACCAGTAAAGCCCCATTCATTTCTTATGGAGGCAAAGACTATACCTGCGTATCTAAGAGTGCAAAAAAAGAGGCAACGGTAATATACACATGGGCACAGCACCCACAGTGCCCTTATGACATCAGCCATGCCAATGCTGCCAAGGATAGTCACATAAGTGGTTTTGTTGTGGCAAACCCTAAAACAGTGATGGATTTGTGTGATCAGTCCAGACAGGGCACAGAACTTACACCTGCTGATCAAATCAGCAGGAACTGGGTAGTTGAACTGAGGCCCCACCTCGGTAGATCTCTCAGGAAAAGAGTGGGTGACAGGACAAGTGGCGAAGGAGGCAGGAAAGGCAGCCCTCTTTCCTGGGGTACTACCACAAGTTTTCCTTTAGGCCCGGTTTGATTTCTCATGTGACAAAGCTGTGATTCAAATATCTGATTACTGTTCTCCCAAGCAGGTGACAGGAAGGCAAAAATTCATCTCAATATTTCTCCAGGTTTCTATCAAGCGTACGTGTGGATACTTTAAAATTGCATAGTATTTCAGAACACCATGTCTGTACAATTCATTGAAAAATTAAATCACTATTCAATACTCTAGTTACTGATAAACCACATATGTAATATGCTCATGAGAACTTTTTAAGAAATAAAATTAGAACTCATACACAAGCCTGAAAATAAAACATAGTACTGAATTTAATAATGTAGAATGCTTTCTTACACAGAACACAACCATTCTCCATCACATTATGACAGGACTGAAAAGGTGTGGTTCAAAATTATTCCATGTAAAAAGAACCAGGAAAATGGAAACAACTTTAATGAATGAAGACAACTCTCAAAAGTAAGATAATACAGAAATTGAATTCACCATAGGCAACTAGTTTTACAAAGTGTAATCAAAATATGTGGTGAGTGTTTAACTTTTTAAAAATTTATGACCTCTCAGAAGAAATGGAAAGATTCCTAGGTACAAATGAATGACTAGGGCTGGGGATATAGCTCAGTGGAATAAGCGCCTGCCTAGCAAGCGCAGGGTCCTGAGTTCGATCCCCAGTACCGCAAAAAAAAAAAAAAAAAAAAAAAAAAATGAATGACTAAAACTTAACCAAAAAACCTGAAAAATCCTATAATAAGCTTCAAATTGAAGCACCAAGAAAAAAGAACCACTGAGTCATTTTTGTAAGAGTCTTTTTGGTTTGTCTTATACTCTGAGTAGCTCCTTTGAACATACCAGTGCAGTGTAATCACTATCATCATTCTCTAACTATTTCATTATGAAACTTTGGTTTATTTTTCCATAGAAAATAATTTTAAATTTAAGAAAGAAGAAAGATATGATTTTAGCACTTTGAAATGTATATAATTTTTCATTCTGTTTCTTTCTGTGCATTGCTTATCACATGCATTTTCTAGAAGCTATAGTCAGTGTGGTTATACATCTTTGGTTATATATCTTTCATTTCTGTGTATTGGTACTTAATGCTGTCAGTTTCAATCTCTCTAAAAATAATATTATAGTCTCAACATTTAAATTTTGTTAAATATTTAAATTATTTAAAATATTTTAATGTATGCAAATATTATTTCTTACTTGCATTCATTTTGATTCCATTTTACCTTTGTAATTCCCTCTACTCTAATATATCACTTTTTCCTGCATTTCCTATATCATGTCTGTTCAGTTCTTCAGCAATTTCATGGAGATGACCTGGGCATTGTTTGCTTTTTCCGTGTATCATGTAGAGTTCATCTGGTTTCTCTGTGTATCATGTAGTCAGGTTTGACATCCAGGCCACAGTACTTCCAAGTACTTACCTCATCTTCTATACGATTATGACCCATCAATGATCACATTCATATGTCAGGCAGATCTGGAGAAAAGTTGTGAGCACAACTTTCCCCTGATGCCTATGGTCCAGCGGAGAATACAGTTAAGAGAGAGGTGAAATGTTCCTTTCTGGACTGCAAGTTTCTGTCCTCTCCTGTGGAATCTTGTCACCTGTCTCAAGACACTGAAGTTAGAGGCCTACTGAGAGATGAACTAATGATGTCTTATCCCTAAAGTTCTGTCAGCTATGCTCAGGTGCACCAAACTGCTCGGCACATCCCAGTAGATAAGCGGATCTGTATTTGAGGGATGGTGACTTAGTTTGCTGAGCAAAGACTTAGGCGGCCAGTGAGGCCCCTCAGTGAGAAGTTCGGTGGATCCAGATGAACTCCAGTCATCATACAGTGCAGAGGAGGTGCATTCTGCAGTACATTGAGAAACTCCCTTGTGAGTGCAGTTAGTGCTTTTATTTAATGACTCATAAAACTAGTAGACTTTCACAGATGAAATACTAAGTTAATTTTAAGTATGCACTGTTTGCACTGAATTAAGAAATGTTGATCTATTACCTTCCTTATTTCTTCTCTCCTTTCCTTCATCCCAGTTGTTCTTTCCTTTTGAGCAGTTGCAATCTCTTTCACAATATCTATTGTACCTTTTGCACTTTATTTACTCTTTCGGGTTCTTACACTAGGGAGGCAATGTTTATACAAGCAGATCTGATTTATTTAATTTATGAATATGAGCTCTAGTTGCATCCATTCTGTACCAACTCTAATTTTTTAAATATTTTTTATTCTCTTTAAAATAATTTCCTGCCTAGATCCATTTTAAAGAAGATATTATGTTGTCACTTTAGAAGAAATCTTTTATATTTGTGTTTATATCCTTACAAAGAGAAAATTTCACTAGATTTTCTCAGTTATTCCTCTATTGCGCTTAAGTCAGTTAACACTGTTGTTGAATTAATAACCTCAGTAGTTCAATATTTGAACATATTCAGGTTATTTAGTATTTAACAAGTTTCTTTGTTTGAAGCATTTGGATACCCAAAGAGCTCAGCCTCATTCCTATAAAGTAGGTGTCAGCATTTGGTCACACTTGCTTTTCACCTGCCACCCTTCATCTCATAAATTTCAACTTAATGCTTTAAGCATCTCACTTTGGGTCCTACCTGTTGGAACATACCATTTCAGTGTACAAAATACGGGTGGATGTGATTTTAAAAGTAAAGAAGTCAAAGGGATAACAACAGGAATTTCCCCTGTTGCTCTAAAACAATTATAAGAATATAATCTTGCAGAAATCAGAGAAGAGACTATAATTTCAATTCATACTTTTCCATGTATCTTCATCTTCAGAATAACTTATCAGCTTTAATTTGTAGTGGTATGTGAGAAGCAGTTACTTGAGAGGAAATTTTAGAACATCATGTTTTCAGATGGCCTGAAAATTGGCTGTTAGATTTCCCTCTGCCAACGCTGATTATTGAAGCACTTATTTTCAACAGATGACATAAACTATTTTTATTAATCAATAAAAAGGACTTGATTATAAGTACAAGTGACAAGTGGTTGATGAAAGGCCCAGGGCAACACTTACTGCATTGCTAGACTGAGCAGCAAAATCCTTGATGCATACATTTTCCTATTTCTGAGCAATGGCTACTTGGTTTCTGTGAAAAGTGGCTCTGTGATCATCCAGTTTCTGTGCTTGGAATAGTGATTTATTTTTCTGGATTTTTCCAAAACGATGTAAACATCTTAATTCTGTAAGGGCCCACTGAGAGGAAAGCAGCCTAACTATAACTTACAAACTTTTAAATTTTCACAAGTAGCTAATTTGCAGTCTGTGTTTTGGGAGGGTGGTTACCATTGGTACTCAAATCGTCCTGGTTGTTCCTTTTCCTAGGAGTGGCATATTTGCCAAGTGATGTGTATGTAGAAGTGACCATAGTGGCTGGTGACGTTGCCTTTCTCACACCCCAGTTGTTTTTCTCCTATTCCTATTGCACTTATTCAGCTACAGTTATTTTAATCAGTGCTGTTTCTTGACAAGTACACCCACAGACCCAGTGCACTGCTCTGAGCACAATGAGTCTCACTTCCCGGGCATTGTTTTCTTTATTAGCTGTATTTAAAGTTAAGGATAATGTTGAACACAGTGATGTGAAGTTCACTGATAGGGTACAGAAATGAGAAACTAAAGGTACCCTGTCACATACCTTTGAACCAGGGCATGTGCTGAAATCATTTCATCTCTGAGTAGTGCAGAGTATGTTCATATTACAGCAGAGAAAGATGTGTCCTCCCTGCCTTCCATTCTACACAGTGTCATCAGTCAACACACAAGGCCAAAGGCAGCCAAACTTGCAGGGGAACCTACAGAAGCCTCCTCTCTTCCCGTGCTCTTCCCACTGATTCCATCTCTCCCGTGCCACAGGCTCCAGTGCACCGATGGGCGTTGTTTGCTAGTTGTGAGCATTTTATGATGACATGTAGGAGAAAAGTGTAAGTGGTCTTGGACAGTACAGAAATATCACCATATTTTTAATGAATCATTATGCTATTAATGAGAATGTATTACATTTCTCCTGAGGGAGGCTTGTCTCTGAGATATGAAAGATTTCCAAGGTGATTGTTAAAACCAATACATAGATGTCCTTTTCACACTCTTCCTCCATGTATCTTTGCTTTATCCTTACACTGCCCAAGGGGCTTTTCTCCCTCTTTCCCAGTGTGGCTTCCTAAACGTAAGCTGCTTCAGGCATATCTGTTCTGTTCATTTTCTTGGTTTAGTCATGAAGTCCCTGTCTTCTCAGCAAGGGAATCTCTTTCTTTCCTGTGTTAAGTGAAGTTTTTGGCTGAATATATTAGGCCAGCCAAATTCCCTCACAGCATTGTTCCTACTAAGAGTTGTGTTGCAGGAAAGACTCCTAGGTCACCTGCTGAGTCCTAGAGTTCCTGTCCCTTCCTGGCTCTTTGTAACAGTGTTGTGCTAGGCAGCTATGAGTATGATTAGGCATGGCTGTGACGTGTCATGCTAGAGAATTCTTATTTACTTTTGTTTCATGAGATGCTTATCTTCTTCAGAAGGTATTTTCTTATAAAGTAATATATTCTTAGAGATTTATCTATATACATTTGATTTAGCATTATATACACTATAAAGACACTTGAAGTACATGATTTATAAAACTTGGAGAGAGCTGGATGGCTTGCCATATTTTGTGTCATGACTTCATAGAGCTAATATAAATATACATGGCTAATCATGACTGCATCACATTTTTTAAGCTTCTCCGATTACTGCTCTGAAGGACAGTCAAGTAGAGAAGAGTTACTACTTTCAGACAATGGCCCACCAATCCCAAGGTACCTTGAATGTTATGTTACCATGAGGCAAGTGCACACCTCTGCCGTACCCTAATCATTTCCTGTGCAGCACCACACTTTCCTAAATAATTATAAAATAATATATTCCGATCCCATAATCCCTTAGAAGATTTGAATATTTTCCTTGACCACTTTTAAAATGTTATTTATAGTTTGATTCAACTCCTTTAAGCAACATTATACTATAGCCTGAATTTCCAAAAATCACAAGAAAAGACAAATCTTTAATTCATATTTTAATTTGGCTCACCTCATTCTTTTAATACATATTAGAATGTATGATGTTATAAATCTGTTAACTTTAATCATTTTAATATGATTTTTATAAATTTTGAAACTTATAAGAAACAGATGAATAAAAAAATAGGTGCATGTTTTGTATAAGAGCATGAAATATAATACCCTGCACTGAGCTGTATTTTATGACATCATATGATTCAAAAAACTCACTGAAAAGGAGATAATCAGATTAAAATCTTATTCTTTTTCTTGAACACATTGTACGACACCTTAACTTGCTGCATTTCTGAATGCAGATACTGGGACAAATATCACAATGGACTGGATATAGAAATCTAAAGGTGAGAAAAGAAGTATAAAAATATCTTCTAAAATAGGATAATTTCATTACAGAGTATTACGGGAGTCTGCAGTGGAGACCAATAATACACATATGATGGGTACAAGGAGGCCAGGGGACAGGGCTGTGAGGAATCAAGAGGGAGCCAGTGAAGGTCACTACCAAAGTGGAAAAGGACCCATGGACATGAATGCATGTAGTTTGATGGATGGTGGCATTGGTTGAGATTAATTAAAGAGATAATATCTTGACAATTTTCTCCTTGGTTCCTCAGGTAGCTATGATATAATTCTTCCTCCATGAAGATGAATAAGAACAGCAAGCTTTTCAGGTTTGCGGACATACAATACGTGTTTTTCTTTGAAATCAGCATTGGGATCATAGCCAACACAATACTGCTTTTTTGCTACGTCCTCACATTTCTTGTGCAGCACAGACTCAAGCCCTCTGATCTGACCATTGGCCACTTATCTCTTATTCATATTGTGATGCTGGTAACTGTGGGCTTAATAGCCATGGATATTTTTGAATTACAGAGTTTAGGGAATGACATCAAATGTAAGTCTGTCATATATTTGCACAGGGTGATGAGGGGCCTCTCTATCTGCACCACATGCCTGCTGAGTGTCCTCCAGGCCATCACCCTCAGCCCCAGAAGCTCCTGCTTGGCACAATTCAAACAGAAATCCCTGCATCAGAACTTCTGTTGTTTTCTCTTCTTATGGGTCCTCAATATGGTCATCAGTGCCCGTTTCTTAATCTCCACAATTGCAACCCCTAACGTGACTTCTAATAACCTTATGTTTGTCACTCAGTCCTGCTCCCTTTGGCCCATTAGTTACCTCCTTAAATATATAACTTTCTCCTTGATGATTTTGCAGGAACTTTCTGTTATAGGGCTCATGGGGCTCTCAAGTGTGTACATGGTGATTCTTTTGTACAGGCACAAAAGACAGTCCCAGCATCTTCACAGAACCAGCTTGTCTCCAAAAGCATCCCCAGAGCAAAGGGCCACTAAGACTATTCTGTTGCTCATGAGTGTCTTTATTGTCCTTTATGTTTTGGACTGTGTTATCTCCTCCACATCTGGAGTGTTCTGGAAACGTAACCAGGTTCATCACTATGTTCAGATGCTAGCTGTCAATGGCTATGCCGCAATCAGTCCTTTGGTGCTAATCAATACTGAAAAAAGAATGATCAAATGCTTCACATCCATGTTTTGGAGAGACAGTTAATGTTGTTTTACTGGTGACAGATAATTTCTCTGAAAATGAAAAATTGCTTTAAATTTCTTTTGGATCTTTAACATATAGAATTATTCTTTTGCTTTTAAACATATTGACTATGATATATTTGGGTTAGAAGTGTAAAGTAGATATTATTTTTACAACTCTGAAGAAATACCAGCCTCATTTTTGTACATAAATTACTAGAATTCTCATCTAGTTTCAAACTCTAAAGAATATGGTACATTAATACTTTTCTGGATTAGCTTATGATTATAAGAAGAAGCCTTCAGAATTTGTTAGAAATCTGAAGAAATATTTGTTTTTCGTTGATTTCCTAATGCTAGCCATTCTCACTGGGGTGAGATGAAATCTCAGTTTTAATTTGCATTTCTCAAATAAGTGATGATGTCGAACATTTTCTCATGTATTTACTTGCCATTTGTATTCGTTTATCTGAGATGTGAGTATTCATCTCAGATGCCCATTTCTGGATTGTGTCTTTGAATTTTGGGGGTCTGATATTTTATAATACTTTATATGTTCTAGATTAAAGACCTTGCCTGAGTGATGGCCAGCCACGATTTTTTCCACATTTGTAGGTTTTCTTTTTACTCTACTGGTGATTTCTTTAGATGTGCAAAAACTTTTCAGTAAAATGAGGTCCCAGTTGTTGATTCTTTGAAGTATTTCCCTTGCAGTTTGGTTTTTGTTCCTGAACTCTCTGCCTACACCTATATGTTCAAGATTTTTACCTACTTTCTCTCCCAGTAGTTTTAGTGTTTCTGTTTTAATATTGAGATCTGTGATCCGTTTTGAGTTTGGTGCATGGTGATAGATTTGGGTCTAATTTCAATCTTTGGCAAGTGACAAGCCAGTTTTTCCAGCACCACTTACTAAAGAGGCTCTTTCTTCCAGTGAGATTGTTTGGCCCCTTTGTCAAAGATTAGGTGTCTGAGTGTGTTTGTGGTTGTGGCTGCATCTTCCAGTCTGTTCCTATGATCCTCAGGTCTGTTTTTGAGCCAGTACCATATTGATTTTACTACAGTCGCTTCTTAGTATAATAGCAGGTCAGGGATTGTTATTCCACCTCACTTATCTTTGTTGCCCAGGATTGCTTCTGCTTTTCTGGGTTTCTTATGATTCCAGACGAATTTTAGGAATGTTTTTGGTAGATCTGTGAGGTATGCTCATCATATTTTAATCGGAATTGCATTGAATCTGTACAACAATTTTGGTAGTATGACCATTTTCACAATGTTTGTTCTTCCTATCCATGAGCAAGTAATGTTTTTCCATCCTCTTTGATCTCTTCTTTCGGAGTACTGTAGTTTTCATTGAATAGATCTTTTACTTCTTTTATTAGATTGATTCCTAAATATTTCGGTTTCTTGGATCCTATTGTAAAAAGTATGGTTTCCTTAATTTCTCTCTCAGTCTGTTTGTTATTTGTGTATAGGAATGCTATTGAGTTTGGGGTGTTGACATTGTATCCAGCTACACTGCTGAATTTGTTGATTAATTCAAGGAGTCTTCTTGTGGAGTTTTTGGAGTCTTCCATGTAAAGTATCATGTCATCTCCAAATAGTGAGAAATAGGAACTCTTCTGCACCGCTAGTGGGAAAACAGATTGGTCAAATGACTGCGGAAATGAGTTTGGAGATTCCTCAGAAAACTAGGTCTGGAGGTCCCATTCAATCCAGCTATTCCCCTTTTGGGTATTTTGCCAGAATATCTGTAACTTCTTTTTTTTTTTTTTTTGGCGGTACTGGGGATCGAACTCAGGATCCTGCACTTGCTAGGCAAGCGCTTATTCCACTGAGCTATATCCCCAGCTCTTGCCAGAATATCTGAAAGTATCATATCACAGCAATGTATATGTACACACATGTTTAAAGCAGCAAAATTTGTAATAGCTATATCAGGAATGCAACCCAAATGTCCATCCACTAAGGATTGGATAAAAAAGAGTTGTGACATTTTTATATAATGGAATATTCCTTAGGTATAAAAAAAGATAAACTTGAGGCTTTTATAGTTAAATGGTCAGAACTAGAGACCATATTCATAAATGAAATAAGTAAGATGTGCAAGTGTAAGCAAAATGTTGTATCACTAGTGTAAGAAACTGAAAGTGTGAATAAAAGTTAGGAGATATGACACACATTGTGAAAGGAAAGGAAACTGCTCAAAAGTAAAGAGCAACTGGGATGCAGGAAAAGAGAAAAGCAAGAAAGGGATAGTAATGTATGTATGTATATGCAGGATAACTAACAATTGTACTACTCACTTCTATTGCTTTATTGAAAGGAACAGTTAATGATTAATTATTTGAATAATCTTGCATGTCTATATTTGTTTTTCCGAGTATGAACTTTTAAGTTATAAATATGTAAGACAACAACCACTGTTAATTCCTTGTCACTTTGTCGGTAATTCAGTACTGGTTGTACTATTTTTGTGCTACTTTCTAAATGGCTGTCTGCTTGTTCATATGTTTTTGTTCTTTTACTTTTAAAATAAAAGAAAATCTGCAGAAAAAATTTGCAAGGGTACTGTTTTTATTTTATACATGTTATATAGGTTGATATTAATCGTGTGCATGTTTTCACATATGAAATTTATTTAATTTCGGTTACACACAACAAAGCTATTTTTAAAAGAGGAAATACAGAATATTAAACCTGGATAGGCATTTTGATGACTTTCCTAAATTATTAAATAGTATGTATGCATATATCTAAGTGAAGAGAGAATAACAGAAACTTTGTATGACTAGTTGTTATAATTAACTTCATATGGGTTGGAAAATATGTCCACAACTTGCATAAAGTTGCTTCACTATGGTCTTTATTCTCTACATTATGTAATAATTTCAATTCATAACTAAAATGACATTAGGATTCATTTTCTTGTTTCTTGCTTAATTTATATGCTCTTTTAAAAATCTACATTTTAAATACAAAATACACTGAGTCAGTCATAGGCAGAAGAGGACATAAATTCACACCTTCATACCTATAGTTTATTTTTTAACCAGATAGCCAATAATTGCAACCATTATTGTATCACTTTAATATTATTGTGATTTTTAAATGAGATTTTCATTTGGAAAAATCAAATTGAATCATTTGACTATAATTCTTTAAAGAGTAGGAAATTCGGAACAACAGAAAACATATAAAGGCTAAGTATATTTCCAAACTCTTTTTCTGCAATAGAATGAGCACCTATATGATGTGATTCTAAAGATATTGCTCCTAAATATGAATCATGTAGACATTGTTACTGCAGATGTTAGCCATTTCATGTGAAAATATCCTACTGTACATGTTCAATAAAGTACACAAGTATTTATTTAAATACATTAGAGTGTTCACCAAGATAAGTGTATTTCCAGAGTCTAAATACAAAGCATTACCTAAAACCAGGGTATAATGAAGTCTAAAAAGTGTGCTGACCACTAGCCTTTCAGAAATAACTGAGGTAATTATAATTATGTGTTCTTCTAGGAACGAATACGGAGTAGGCAGCATAGGGCTTGAACCAGGTGGCTACCCTAACGGAGATAACCACTTGTTTCCTTGCAATATGATGTACTTTGAAGAGGTTGCCTTTGAGGGACTTTGCATGTTTTTGCTGTATCCCTAGAAGCTGGGCACGAGAACAAACTCCGGCAACAAAGGTGAAGACCCTGGCTGGCTTAGGTTATACCAATCAGTGAAACAGTTACTGTTAGAGATCATCCTACCCTTACAGCTACGGACACGGCAAAGACCCCGTGCTTAAAATCTCATTTCCCAAGCTTCTCTCTGCCACACAGGTCGGTGCTGCGTGGTAGCCCTTGGCGCCATTATGCATAAACCTCTGCTTCGTGTTACTCTCACTTTCTAAGTCCCTCACTCTGTGCCAGAGGGATGTTCAGTTTCAAGTCAGCTTCATCTCACCTAAGGCATTCATGCTGGGGTGCAGGGAATGAACCAGGGAAGCGGAAGGTCTCTCAACCAGGGATCCCTTGTCCCCCAGACCCCTCCCTGACACATTTTCTGACGGGAAAGGATACACAGTTGTTGCTCTCTCGTCAGGTCATCAGCGGTTGGGTGGTGGAAGTCAGTTACACGTTGAGGAGATCATTTAGCAGAGAGCAGACGCCATGAGAAGCGGCCGTGAGGACAGTGGAGTCGGGTCCCTACTTGCATACGGCGAA
>PVLD010035002.1:0-12165 GCA_004027595.1 Dinomys branickii | reverse complement strand
CTGACATGGCGCAGTTGGAGGGAGACGAGATAGAGAGGGAGGAGGTTGCCGCTCCAAGCACACCCCTGGCCCACGCCCTCGTTTCGGCATTCGTAGCTTCAGCTTCGGAGACCCATTGCCCAGCTGCAAGGGGTGGGGAACGGTAATGCTGGAGCCACATGGTCTGGACCCGCCCCCACCCATAGCACGACGACAGGGTAGAGCCGGGCGGTCCGCTGTGAGCATATGTGCTTTCCCACCTCCAACCATGGCAGTTTGTACACATCCCTGTATGTTATAGTATAGTCTGAGGCAGCTATATCTCTTCCCAAGGTGAGAGTCCAAGGATATAGATAAACCCAGGAGTACAGTTATTATCACAGGGAAGATAACTGATTGAGTGGTAGGGCAATGGAGATGAGGGAGGAGAAAAAATGAACTGATTAAAAGGGCCATCATCTGTGTAACCTGAGTAACAAAGATGAAGGTAACATTATGTAGGACAGCATCCAGAGCTAATTCCCTTCTATGTTCTCTATAATTCTGTATTTCCTCAGTCGTTTTTGTATTAGCAGAAATGAAGATAACTTTATATTATACAGCATCCAGTGCAAATTCCCTACTATCTTATAATTTGGTATTTCCTCTAATGTTTTTGTGTTAACTAATGTGAAGATAACTATGTAATACAACATCCAGTTCTAATTCCCTAGTATATTCTGTATAACTTTGTATTTTCTGTATTGTTTATGGCTTTTTTGGTTCATATGTCTCCATTCTTTTGTCTTTAAAATAAAATTTAAAAAAATGTTTCTTTAATGCAGAAACCACAAACTATGTATATTACCCAGCCTTCTCATGTTCTTGGCAACTGATATCTGCAAAGCCACTGTGATAAATGCGGTGTAGCACTAGGACAGCTATGGGACTATGAAAGTACAAAATTGTCAAGGAATTGCAAGAGAATTTTTGTCCCAGATATATTGTGAAAATTGAAACAGTAACAGCAACAATGAAAACCTTCAGGTATTTCCATTTATCACTGAACAAATATTTAATTTTCTTCAAGTAACAATTGCTACTTGAGAATCTATCATTTTTCTAAGAATTATAGAAAATAAAAAATAAAAAAATCTATTGTTTTTTATTTGTATGTTCCCAAAATTGATGTGATATCAAGATTCATGTCTAAGAAATTATTCTAAAACAATACTAAATATGCTTTGGCACAGGGAAGGAGCTCGGCCTGGGGAAGTGGTGCCTGAGTGGCCATCTCTGTGGAACTCTCCCTTGGTGGTTGAGGCCTGCACATGTGGTCTGCCCTGCTCCATTGAGGCAGAGAAAGAGCTCAGTCCGGGAATGCAGCGCCTGAGTGGCCCATCTCTGTGGAAGTATCTGTTGGCAGGTGAGGCCTGCATCATGGAACCAGCCCAGTTCTTTGTAGAACTCTCCCTTGGTGGGTGAGGCCTGCACGTGCACTCCACCCTGCTCCTTTGGGACAGTGAAGGAACTCGTCCCGGGAAGTGGCATCTGAGCGACGGTCTCTGTGGAAGTCTCCCTTGGTGGGTGAGGCCTGCAGCAGAGAAGCAGCCCAGTTCTCTGTGGAACTCTCCATTGGTGAGTGAGGCCTGCTGCACCGGAGTAACCCCGGGCTCTGTGGTCCTCTAGGTTAGGAGGTGAGACCTGCTGTCCCCTGACCAGCTACCTGAGGATCCCCGAGCAGTGGCCCCTGTCTGGCCACCATTGGATCCATGGCTGAGGCCCATACACTTTCCCTCCATGCCTGGAGACCCTGGTACTGAAGGCCAGCATTCTCCCACCATCAAACTGTAGTCTGAGCTGCACCCCCCAGCAATTTCCTGGGGATCCTGGGCCCAGTGGTCCATGGCCTGCTACCATCTTGGAGTAAGTTTGATATTCAGGTAAACTAGTGTCCTTAGAGTCCTTCAGTGAGCTGCCTGGGTATCTTGTAGCTCAGCACTTTTCATCTGACATCCAAAATGACAAGATATAGGAGCAAAATGCAGTCTCAGAACTCAACTCCACCCAGAACAAGTCCAGGAGACACTGACATAGGAGAACTTGGAAGCCACATAACCCGAAATCTCTGAAATGATTGCATCTGAAGTAAAGAAACAACTCCATCAAGCCATAGAAGAGATCAGATCTCTCAAGCAAAAAATGAAATGACAATAATAATGAAAGAAATGCTCTGCACATTTAGAGATTCAACAGATAAAAAAATAGATGAACATAGGCAACAGAAGGAAATGTTACGTGAGCAATTTAGAAATGAATTAGAATGCATGAAATAGACTCGAAGAGATTTCCAGGAAATGAAAACTTCCACGGTGTTATGGTTGATACATTGTGTCAACTTGGGGAGTCTGGAGGTTTGGCTGAGTGATTCAGCAGGAAGCCAAGGTGTTTACTTTTTGTACACATCCTGAGCCTGTGGAATTGGAGGGCATGGACACTGTGTGAGAGCTACGCCCCCTGGGTGGGGGTAGCCTGTTTACAATGTAAGGGAAGGAAAGAGGCTGCTTGCAGCCATTCCTCCCTTTTGCTGGTTGTTTTTGCTGTGCTCTGCTGCCATGAACGTTTTCCCGCTGCCATGTGCCACTCTGCCTCAGAAACAGCCAAGTATGGACTGAAACCTCCACAAACTGTGAGCTAAATAAACCTTTCCTTCCTTCATTTTGGCTGTTGTGTATTCTGTCTCAGTAATGAGGGAAAAGCAACCAAGACACATGGAAAGTTTGCAAAACCACTTGTATGAAGTGAAAGATAGAATTTTAGATCTTGAAGACAGCATGGTAGCCAGCAATTGTGAAAGGAAGGATCTCTTAAAATCATCAAGGATCCAGGAAAAATCAATTCCATGGCTACAAGACAAGGAAAAAAGAAATAATGTCTGAGTAATAGGAGTCAATGAAACAGCAGGAGACAACACAAATGACATAAAAAGAATATTTGCAGAAATAATAGCAGAAAATTTCCCAAGCATGGAGAAAGATTCTGATGTGCAGGTAAATGAGGCACATAGAACTCCAGCTAACCATAACAAAATAAACCACACCCAGAGATATAATAATCAAGATCTCAGAGATCCAGCAAAAGAACACAATATGAAAAGCTGCTAGAGAAAAGAAACAGATTATGTATAAAGGAAAGCCCATCAGAATCACAGAAGACTTTTCAACACAAACCATGCAATCGAGAAGAGCTTGCAGCAAGGTATTACAGGTTCTGAGACAAAACAGCTTCCAACCCACACTGACATAGCCTGCAAAACTGTCCTTCAAAATTAACAGACAAATAAAATATTTCCACGACAAAGAACAAGTGAAGAATTTTATGAGTGCCAAACCAACCTTAGAAAAATACTAAAAGATATGCTAGACAAAGAAAAAAGAGACCACGATCCCAGGAACAACAATGGAAAGGAACCCTCAATCAGAGCAATCAAGTAAACAGATGGCAAAAATAGGAAACCAACAGCAAGTAAATAGCATGACAAGGATAAGTGAACATATATCAGTTATAACCATTAATGTAAATGGCCTCAATTCACCAGTCGAAAGAAACAGACTGGCAGAGTGGATTAGGAAATAAACTCCCACAATATGTTATACACAGGAAATACACTTTACTCAAAAGGAAATCCATAGACTGAAAGTCAAAGGATGGAAAACAATTCTCCATGCAACACATTCCCTGAAAAAAGCAGGGGTACCTATTATGTTTGCAGACAGTGTAAACTTCAAACCAAAAAAATCAAAAGAGATACAGAAGTTCACTATATACTAGTTAGGGGAAAACTGCAAGAGGATGAGATAACAATCCTAAACACATATGCACCAAATATTGGAGCACCCAATTATATAAAGTCAAATCTTAACAGATGAAAAACCAAATAATCAAGAACACTATTGTAATAGCAGACATAAATACCCCTTTGACACAAAGCAACAGGTCAACTAGGCAAAAAATCACCAAAGAAATAACAGACTTGACTTCCGGGAAGATGGCAACCAGGTGAGCGGCACAGGGAAATTCTCCCAGAGACAGATCTCTTGCGCACAGGTGCGGGGTCCGCAGCTGCGAAATTCCAACTGAACGTGTTGCTCTGCGCTGCCTGAGCATTAACGGGTCGGCTGAATTTGCCAGGGTGAGGAGTGGGCGGGCCCCGAGAGCTGGGCGACCGAGGAGATTGGCGCGGTGTGCACAGCAGCTCGACCGAGTCCGTGTACCCCCGAGGGCGATCAGGATGGGACGGACCCTCCCATCTCCCAACCCAAATTTCAATTTCTTGGTTGCTATTGTAAAAGGTATGGTTTCCTGAATTTCTCTCTCAGTCTGTTTGTTGTTCGTGTATAGGAATGCTATTGATTTTTGGGTGTTGACTTTGTATCCAGCTACGCTGCTGAATGTCAATTAATTCCAGGAGTTTTCTTGTGGAGTTTTTGGGGTCCTCCATGTATAGTATCATGTCATCTGCAAATAGTGATAGTTTAACTTCTTCCTTTCCTATCCTTATTCCTTTTATTTGTCTCTCTTGTCTGATTACTCTGGCTAGTGCTTCCAGAACTATGTTGAATAGGAGTGGTGACAATGGACATCCTTGTCTTGTTCCTGACTTTAAAGTGCAAGTTTTCAGTTTATGTCCATTTAGTATGATGTTGGCTGTTGGTTTATTATAGATGGCTTTGATCAGATTGAGGTAGGGGCCATCTATTCCTATTTTTTCTAAGGTTTTTAACATGAATGCATGTTGGACTTTATCGAAAGCCTTTTCTGCATCTATTGAGATGATCATGTGGTTTTTGTCTTTGATTGTATTAATATAGTGTATTACATTTATTGATTTGCGAATATTGAACCATCCCTGCATTCCTGGAATGAATCCTACCTGGTCATGGTGTATAATTTTCCTTATGATTCACTTAATCTATTTGCCAATATTTTGTAGAGTATCTTTGCATCTATGTTCATTAGAGAGATTGGTCTGTAGCTCTCTTACTTAGTTGGGTCCCTCTCTGGTTTTGGTATCAGTATAATACTTGCCTCCAGAAATGTGTTGGGGAGAGTTGCTTCCTTTTCGATTTCATTGAAGAGTTTGAGGAGTGTTGGTATTAGATCTTCTCTAAATGTTTTGTAGAATTCTGCTGTGAATCCATCAGGGCCTGGGCTTTTCTTTGTTGATAAGTTTTTAATAACGTTTTCAACCTCATTAATTGATATTGGGTTGTTCAGGATTTTTACATCTTCCTGATTCAATTTTGGCAATTTGTACCTTTCTAGGAATCTGTCCATTTCTTTTGTATTTTCTATCCTATGGGAATACAGATTTTCAAAGTAGGTATTCATGATCTTTTGTATTTCTTTTTGATATGTAGTGACTTCATTCTTTTCATTCCTTATTGCATGAATTTGAGATCTTTCCCTTCTTTTTTTGATAAGGTTGGCTAGGGGTTTATCAATTTTATTTATTCTTTCGAAGAACCAACTCTTTGATTCACTAATTTTTTGTAGTTTTCTTCATCTCAATTGCATTAATTTCTGCCCTGAGTTTTATAATCTCCTCCCTTCTTTGGGCTCTTGGTTTGGCTTGTTGCTCTTTTTCTAAGAGTTTGAGGTGCATTATTAGGTTATTTATTTGCTGTCTTTCTGTTTTCTTTGTATATGAGTTCATTCCTATAAATTTCTCTCTGAGGACTGCTTTCATTGCATCCCACAGATTCTGGTAGGTTGTACTTGCATTTTCATTTATTTGTAGGTAATTTTTAATTTCTTCTTTAACTTCTTGTGTGAAGTTAACTTCTTTAACTTCTTGGTTATTCAGGAGGTTGTTGTCTAATTTCCACGTGTTTATGTGGTTTTTGGAGCTCTCTTTGTCATTAATTTCCAATTTCATTACACTGTGGTCCGATAATATGCATGGGATAATTTCAATTCTTTTGCATTTAGGTAGATATGCTCTATGGGCTAGAATGTGGTCTATTTTGGAGAAAGACCCATGTGCAGCTGAGAAACATGTGTATTCTGATGTTGTGGGGTGGAATACTCTGTATACATCTACTAAGTCCATTTGTTCACACTTTTGGTTCAGGTCTGTTATTTCTTTGCTGAGTTTCTGTCCAGTTGACCTGTCTCTTTGTGTCAGAGGCGTGTTTAGGTCCCCTATTACAATAGTGTTTTTAGGTGTTTGATTTTTCACGTCTGTTAAGATTTGACTTGTAAAGTTAGGTGCTCCATGGTTTGGTGCATAAATGTTTAGGATTGTTACCTCTTCCTCTTGCAGCTTTCCCCTAGCTTGTATGTAATGGCCTTCTTTATCTCTTTTGATTGTTTTTGGTTTGAAGTTTACATTGTTTGGAAACATAATAGCTACCCCAGCTTTTTTCTGGGGACCTGTTGCATGGAAAATTGTGTTCCAGCCTTTAACTTTCAATCTGTGGATTTCTTTTTGAGTAAAATGTGTTTCCTGTATACAGCATATCGTTGGATTGTGTTCCTTAATCCACTCTTCCAATCTTTTCCTGTTCACTTGTGAATTGAGGCCATGTACAGTAGTGGTTATAATGGTTATATGTTGGCTTATTCTAGTCATGTTATTTACTTGTTGTTTTACTTCTTTTGCTGACTGTTTACTTACTTGTTCTGTTTAGGGAGTTATTTCTATTGTTGTTCTTGTGATTGTGGTCTCTTTTTTCTCTGTCTAGAATATCTTTTAGTGCTGTTTGCAATGCTGGTTTGGCACTCATGAATTTCTTCAGTTGTTCTTTGTCGTGGAAATATTTTATTTCTCCATTGAATTTGAGGGATAGTTTTGCAGGATACATCAATCTGGGTTGGAAGTTGTTTTGTCTCAGAATCTGCAATATCTCGCTCCAAGCTCTTCTTGATTTCATGGTTTCCGTTGAGAAGTCTGCTGTGATTCTGATGGGTTTTCCTTTATAGGTGATCTGTTTCATTTCTCTAGCAGCTTTTAATATTGTGTTCTTTTGGTGGATATCTGGGATCTTGACTCTTATATGTCTGTGTGTGTTATTCTTTGGGTTATGGCTCGTTGGGGTTCTATATGCCTCGATTAACTGTACCTCAGTATTTTTTACCTTGTTTGCGAAATTTTGTGCTATTATTTCAGCAAATATTCTTTGTATATCGTTTATATGGTCTCCTGTTGTTTCACTCACTCCTATTACTCGAATATCACTGCGTTTTGCCTCATCTTGCAGCTGTTGGATTGATTTGTCTTGTGTGTTTTATAATTTTATGAGATTCTTCCTTTCACGCTCATAAGCTGCCATGCTGTCTTCAAGGTCTGAAATTCTATCTTCGGTTTCATTTAAGCGGTTTTGCAAGCTTTCTGTGGCAGTTTTCAAATCCTGGCAATCTCTTTGGACCTGTTTCATTCTTGGTAATTCATTCCTAAATTGCTCCTGTAACGTTTCCATTTGTTTCCTATTTTCTTCTAATATTTTATCTATTTCTTGTCTATGTGTACAGAGCATTTCTTCCATTATAGATTTCAGTTCATTTTTTGGCTGAGAGATCATTGCAGGTATGTGGCATATTTCTATTTTAATCTCTTTTATGACCTGTTGGAGTTGTTTCATTTCGAATGCAATCGTTTCATAACTTGCAGGTATGTGGCTTCCTAGTTCCCCTGTATCCTTGCATTCAGGACTTGTTCTGGGTGGGGTTGAGTTCTGAGACTGCGTTTTGTTCTTCTGTCTTCCCATTTTTGGGTATCAGATTGAAAATATTGAGCAATAAACTCCCTAGGCTGTTCACCAGGCAAAGGTCTGCTGCAGAGGCTGCTCCAATGATTCCTTGTCTTTGGGAGAATGTCCCTTAAGCTTTCTGCTGAGAGTTCCGTTTGAAAGGCTGTTGAGAATCAGGTGAGCTACTCCCTACTGAGAGACCTGGGTGGGGTGCATAAGACCGCTCCCTCGCCCTCCCAGGTTTCCCTGCAGGTAAAGGGACGGATCTCCTCCCCCACTCGGTGATCTGGTCGTGAGCACAGATAGCTCACCAGTTTTTGGAGTCTGTGCAGGCTGGGAGGTTCCAAAGTGCCAGTTTTTTGCGCTATGCTCGCGATCAGCTGCTCCCCGCCATTTCTGTTTCCTCGCACTCTCCGGGTCTGGGGGAGGGAGCAGGATGCTCCGCTCCTCTGTGCTCCTCGCGCCACCTCGGCTGCGGACTGCAGGCCGCTGAGGGCCTTGGCTGTGTAGCCTGCCCGATGCACATGAGATCCGAGACCGCCCGTGTTGCTGCTGCTAAAATGCTGATTTCTGACTGGAGTCGCTGGCAAGCTATGCTGGTTCGGGAGGTGGGGGAGATCGAGCTGGCTGTGCCTCCAGGGCGCTCAGACCCAGCCACGCCACCTCCCCATGCAGAGCTCCTCTGATGCCCAGCGTTTGGGGTTTTCATGTGTCTTGCCACGGCAATTTGGGCCACCCTACCGCGTCTCCCCCGGCAGCTCAGAGAAACACATTCAGTTTGAACTTCCCAGCCGAGGTCCCAGCATTCATGCTCGCCAAGTCTGTCTTGAGCTGGTGGTGTTTATCGAGGAGGATCGCTCCTTTGTTGCTCACCTGGTCGCCATCTTCCCGGAAGTCCGAGGATTTTAATAAATGGAAAAATATACCCTGCTCATGGTTAGGAAGAACTAACATCATGAAAATGGCCATACTACCAAAACTGTTGTCCAGATTTAATGCAATTCCCATTAAACTACCATTAGCATACCTCACAGATCTAGAGAAAATATGCCTTAATTTAATCTGGAACCAGAAGAGACCCAGAATAGCAAAAGCAATCATGGGCAACAAGGACAAGTCAGGTGGAATAACAATCCCTGACCTGAAATTATACTACAAAGTTACTGTAATAAAATCATTCTGGTACTGGCTAAAAAACAGACCTGAGGATGAATGGAACAGACTGGAAGATGCAACCACAAGGAAAAACACACTCAGCCACCTAATATTTGACAAAGGAGCCAACCAAACTCACTGGAAAAAGGATGACCTGTTTAATGAATGGTGCTGGAAAAACTGGCTTGCCTCTTGCCGAAAAGTGAACATAGACCCAAGTCTATCACCATGCACCAAACTCAGGTCAAAATGGATCACAGATCTCAATATTAAAACAGAAACTCTATATCTTTTGGAAGAGAAAGTAGGTAAAAATCTTGAAGACATAGGAGTAGGCAGAGAGTTCATGAACAAAAATGAAACTGCAAGGGAAACACTTCAAAGAATCAATAATTGGGACCTCATCCTGCTGAAAAGCTTTTGTACATCTAACAAAATCACCAACAAAGTAAAAAGAAAACCCACAAATTGGGAAAAAATCCTAGCTAGCTGTCCCTCAGACAAAGGTCTTCTATCTAGAACATACAAAGAATTAAAAAACATGTATCTGTCCAAATTCAAAGACCCAATCCAGAAATGGGCATCTGAGATGAATACACACTTCTCAGATAAAGAAGTATAAATGGCAAATAAATATATGAGAAAATGTTCCACATCCTTATTCATCCTAGAAATGTAAATAAAAACAACACTGAGATTCCATCTCACCCCAGTAAGAATGGCCAGTATGTAAAAGTCATCCAATAACAAATGCTGGCGAGCCTGTGGAGAAATAGGGTCTCTATTACACTGCTGGTGAGATTGCAGACTGATGCAACCACTGTGGAGAACAGTTTGGAGATTCCTCAGCAAACTAGGTCTAGAGGTTCCATTCAAAGCAGCTATTCCCCTTCTGGGTATTTTCACAGAAGATCTGAAAGTATCATATCACTCTGATGTATGTGCACCCATGTTTATAGCAGCACAATTTGTAATAGCTAAATTGTGGAAGCAACCCAAATGTCCATCCACAGAAGACTGGATTAAAAAACTGTGTCATTTTTATTCAATGGAATATTATTCAGCTATAAAGGGGGACAGATATGGAGCCTTTGTAGGCAAATGGTCAAAATTAGACAACATACTCATAAGTGAAATAAATCAGAGGTACATGTACAGGCAACGTATTGTGTCACTGGTGTAAGAACCTGGGGGTGGGAACATAAACTAAGAGTTATGAAGGAAATCTGTTCAAAAGTAAAGAACAGAGGGGACGAGGGAAAGGAGAAAAGAATGAGGCAAAAGTTTATGTATGTATGTATGTAAGTATCTATGTATATACATATGTGCAGGATGGCTAACATGGTTCTACTATTGACTTATGTCATTGAATGGTAAGGAATAGTTGATGACTGATTGTTTGATCAGTCTTGTATGTCTTTATGTGTTCTCCAGTGCATACATTTTGAAGATATCAATATGAAATGCAACAACTATTGTTGGTTTTCTGTTGCTTTGCCTATAATTCAATTATGATTATAGTTTATTGAGCGACTTTGTGTCTCTTTGTTAATGCTTTTCGTTTTTTTTTTCTCTTCCTTTTTCTGTTGTAGTTGATGTAGTTCTTTTTGCTTTCACACTATAAAAAGAAGTTGTACTGCTGACTTAGGTCATTTTATTGTAAGGAATAGTAGATGATTAATTGTCTGATCAATTTTGCATGTCTATACTTATTTTCCTGAATATACAATTAGAAATTATCAATATGTAATGCAACAACCATTGATGATTCCCTGTCACCCTATCTGTAACTCAGATTCGATTGTACTATTCTTATGCTACTTTGTGTCTGTTTGTTAATATCTTTTTTTATTATACTTTAAAAAAAAGACATAACAGACTTGAACCAAATCTGTGAAGAAATGTATTTAGTAGATGTATACAGAGTGTTCCACTCCAAAACATCAGAATATACATTTTTCTCAGCCCCGCATGGGACTTTCTCTAAAACAGATCACATTCTAGCCCATAGATCATACCTACCTAAATGCAAAAGAATTGAAATTATCTCATGTGTGTGATCTGACCACAGTGCAACAAAATTGGAAATTAATGACAAAAGAAACTCCAAAAACTCCATAAATACTTGGAAATTAGACAACAGCCTCCTGAACAACCGACAGGTCGCAGAAGAAATTAAAGAAGAAATTAAAAGATACCTACAAACAAATGGAAATGCAAATACAACCTACAGAATCTGTTGGATGCAATCAAAGCAGTCCTCAGAGGGAAATTTACAGCGGTGAACTCACACATAAGGAAAACATTATCTCAACACTTTCAGCAGTTTTGTTCAGTATTTTGCAAAATATTCCTCTATTTGTCTAATTCTCTGCTTGTGATTAGACTGGGGTTACGGTTTTGGAGAAGGGAAGCACCCTTCTCATCACATGTTATCATAACGATTTATGATTAATGACTTTCATTTTGATAGTTTGGTTATGATATTTCGCTAGGTTTTTCCACTGTAAAGTTACTTTTCTTCCTCTTCATCATACTTTTTGATAAAAGCACATCTCCAAATCTATACCAAGGACTAAGGAACAATTAACTGTATTTCCTGAAGGGAGGAGTCCAAGAAAGTATTTGGGATTCTTTCCCAAGTACCTATCAGTTTAATGATTTATTTATGTTAGCATGGACTTAGATTTGTTTCATATTTTAAATTATAACTCTCTACTCTGTCATGCATTTTGTTACTCATAAAGTCAGCCATTTTTCTCAAGAGAACTTTGATTGTTTTGCCGGAGAATGAAATTCACAAAATTAGTCTGAGTGCTAGCTGTGCTTGTTAGTACCAGAGAGTAACGGCTTCTTAGCCCTTTCAGGAGACAGAGCTAGGAGGTACACACGTGGATACTAACGCATGTACACAAGCATCTATCACTGTTTATTTAGTCATCTATGACTGTCAATTTTAATTAAGATCAAATTATTGTTTCTATTGTGTATAAAAAAGAACTTTTAAAAAATAAAAAGATTAATTGAAAAACACAACTTTTTAAGGCTCATACTTGGAGGCTTTGATCGTACATTAGCAACAGAAAACAAAGCAGAGGCCAGTGTGGCTGCTTGGGGAATCACCCACACCTGAAACGTAGGGCTGTAGTCAGGACTGGTACCAATGCAGCTAGAAAAGGAGAGAAGGATGGAATTAACCTCTGCAGAGCTTGCCCTGTGTCGCACAGCACTGTAGGCGTGGAGTAGACGTGACAATAGGAAGAAGACAGCATGCTCGAGGGACCTTACGCAAGGGGGAAGC
>PVLD010035001.1:0-12167 GCA_004027595.1 Dinomys branickii | reverse complement strand
AATTCCTCCAAAAATTCAAAACACAAACTCCATTTCACTCATATATAATCTCTGTGGGTATCATTCCAAGAAACTTAAAGACGTCATCTTACAGAGGTACATGCACTTCTACATTCATAGCAGCACCATCCATAATACCTAAAATTTTGTACCCATCAGCAGATGAACGGACAAGAGAAATCTGATACAGGGAGCCCAGCTCACCATAAAGGAAGAGCAGTTTTCAGTAAGGAGGCTGAGACAGGAGAACTGCTGCAAATTTGAGGCCAGCCTGGACCATACAATGAGACCTTCTCTTAACAAAAACATAAAGAAAGATAAATTTGACTCATTTGTGAATGAAACTTGGATGCATCTGGAGAACATAACGCTAAGTGAAATAAACCAAATACAGAAGATTATGTCCTAGACCTAAGGAAGTTTGCAAGGGTCACTGGTTTTTAAAGGAATTCAAACTTTTGAAGTTTAATTTTCTGGTGCCAGCCTGTGGTGTTGGCTGTGAGGACATAACTGAGACAGGTACCAGAATGCCTCAATGTGAAAAGCCTTCCTCTAGCACTCCCACAATAAATACAAACACACTGAACACCTCAGCCATTCAGGAAATGCAAAGGAGGGGTTACATGTTGAAACCTTAATTTTCTGACACAGGGGCTCTGTACTGGTCACCTGGGAATGTCTTTGCTTCAGGTAAAATGCATGGAAGTATTTCACATAGATTTGCAAATCTCGAAAAGCAATAGCCACTGGAGCGGGTGAGTGACTGAACCGAGGGTCCACTATAACATGATTGCAGGTGTCCTGAAAGCTTGAACTTGTTGGGAAGTAAGTAGGTTTTACAGCATCCATGTCAATGTCATGCCAGACAAAGATATACCAAACTTCCCTGTCCTGGATAAGTGGTTAGTGCGCTTTGTCATGGAGAAGTGCTGCTTGACACCCACAATTTAAAGAAGGGGAAGCTTCAGTCCACAGCCATAGCCCCAAGAAAGAGCCTGATATCTGATCTTGGCAGTTAGGAAGGACACTGTGGGGATATTATTAGTATCAGAAGCCATGGGAAAGATATTCTATTAGCATCATGGGTTGGTGTGTGGATATGAAATCAGTATTACAGGCCACAATGTAGACATTAAATTATCATTAAAAGCCACAGTGTGGATATCATAATAATGTTAAGATGACATTGGGAAGCAATGCCCTGGCCACACCTGTAATTCAAACATCTAGGAGTCTGAGGGAGGAGGTCTTGGGTTCTAGGGCAGCCTAGAATACATATCAAGACACTGTGTCAAGATAAAAAGATGCCACTACCTAGATACCATATTACTATGCTCTGAATCAACCCCCGGATGGGTATAATAGGCCACAAAATGGATATTTCATATATAATGAGGGGTCACAATGAAGATACTAGTACATTATTGGGACCAGTATGTGGATAATTCAGTCATATGAAGAGGCACTGTGTGCATATTTTATCAGTATTAGGACTTCACTGTGTGGGTACTAAATTAGTATTAGATGCTACTTTGTGGATATTCAATTAGTATTAGAGAATGGTCAGTGGATAGGAAATTAGTATTAGAGGTCACCCTGTGATTATTGAACTAGTACTACAGGCCACTGTGTGAGTATTAAATAGGTAGTGGAGGACATTCTGCAGAAATGACATTTATATTACAAGCACTTATAGGTAAAAATTAATAGTAGAGGCCATTCTGTGCATATTAAATTAGCATTGGAGATCACCTTAGGACAGTAAATTAATAGGACACAAAACAGCATAGATGATAAATTAGTATTCGACACCATACTGGGCATATTAGATAATTACTACAGTTTGCTCTATGGATATTAAATTAGTATTAGAGGCTTCCGTGTGGATATTAAATAAGTGTTTTATTCACGCTGTGGATATTAAATTAGTGTCGAAGGCTACTTCATGGATATAAAATTACTGCTGGGCAATACTGTGTGGACATTGTACTGAGGTTAAGATGTCACTGTGCAGATATTACTATCAGGAGTTCACTGTTTAGTTAGTACAGGCCCCTGCATGATTTTTACACTAGTAGCAAAGGCCACCCTGTGAATAGCACTTTAATACTGCAGTTCGCAGTGGGAACATCACATCGCTTAGTGCAAGTCACTATGCGGACATTATCTCAGGCGACTCGGGCATTTAGGTGTCCAGAGGAAACAGTGCTCACTACGAATGACATCTATTGAAAGAAGCCTTTCCTCCGCTGAGTTTTCTTAAGACCCACCTCTCCACCCCATAGTCAGGCTGCAGACAGAAAGCTTTGTATTCACATTTGAACAGCAGAGACAGGCATCTCCCAGCAGTCAGTCCTGAGGGAGAGATGTGGCCCTCTGTCTTCTATGGACTCAGGCGTCTGGTGCCCTCTGGTGGCTACATAAGGTCAGGAAAATTGGGAGTGTGCGCCCTCTGCTGCCTACTAGGACTGGGAGCAGGAGCCTTGCAGTTCAACTGGGCACAAGCATCCCTCAAGTCTTCCTGAAAAACGAATGACTACCCATGATATCCAGTGCCAATCAATTTGGAAATGGCAACTGAAAACCAAAAAATGGTGACGTAACCAGGAATTTGGATCCATGTAAAATTAAGTTTAATGGAGGTACAAACATTAAAATTCAGACATAGATTCACCTTTAAAATTTCAATAGGAAAGCAGAAGAAAATCTTTGAAACCTTGAACCCAGTGATGATTTCAAACATACAAACCCATAAGATGCAATTCAGAAAAGAAAATACAACACTGTGTGGACTTGGAAACCACTAACTTTCTCATCCTACATCAAAGTGGTATTTTTTATTTTAAAGAGAAAAAACACCCCAAATTTCAAAACAAGACACAGTAGAATGGTCACAATGGTTAATACAGCGTGTATTGTGACCTTCACTTGCTCAGAGTGCAAGAAACTGGCAGCTAACTTCCCAAACAATATTAGCAATTGTCCTTCTTTACAATGAACTAAGAAAAGTTAGCAGTATAACTATGATAACGATCTTTATAAAGCATACACACACACACACACACACACACACACACACATATCAATTTGCTTTTCCCTTCCTTCTTTTCTCAATTCCACCACACCAATTTCTCTTTCCTTTTGAAAATTCTTCCCGTGTTACAATATCTGTTGTATATTTTGGAGATTACTTGCTCTTTCCACTTTTCACACTAGGGAGACAATATGATGTCTACAGATGTGTGTCTGGTTTATTTCCATTTACCTTGAAAGGTCTCCAGTTATACTTCTTTGTGGTTGAGTATTACAACACTGTTTAAAAAGGCCACAACTTTTTAATCCATTCTTCAGTTAATGGGAGTTTGGGTTGTGTTCAAGATTTAGGTATTACAAATTGGGGTTGCTTTAAACATGGGCGCACATATACCACTGTGATAAAATGTTTTTTTCAGGGAAGATACCCAACAGGGGAATAGCTGGATCAAATGGGACC
Source organism: Dinomys branickii (assembly GCA_004027595.1). Classification (NCBI taxonomy): domain Eukaryota; kingdom Metazoa; phylum Chordata; class Mammalia; order Rodentia; family Dinomyidae; genus Dinomys; species Dinomys branickii. Next base: position 8,674 of record PVLD010035001.1, on the reverse strand, counting down.
TCCAATCTAGTTTTCTGAGGAATCTCCATCCTGATTTCCACAGTAGTTGCACCAGTTTACACTCCCACCAACAGCCCCTGCAGTATTTTTTCTCAGTTGATTTGTTTGTAATGGTCATTCTTTATGGTGTGAGGTGGAATCTCAGTGTTGTTTTAATCTGCATCTTTCAAATGACAAGTGATGTTGAATAATTTTTCATATATTTATTTGCAGTTTGTATTTGTTCATCTGAGAAGTGTGTATTCACCCGAGATGTACATTTTTGGATAGGATCTTTAAAATAGGGAGATCTCATTTTTTTGAGTATTTTATACATTCTCAATAGTAATCCTTTGTTTGAGGAATAGTTGGAAAACATTTCCTCCCACACTGTATGTTTTCTTTTCACTCTGTGGTTTCTCTGGCTGTGCAAAAGCTTTGAAATACAATGAGATCCCAGCTGTTGATCCTTTTTGACACTTCCTATGTGATCAGAGTTTTTACTCATAAAGTTTTGCATACATGTCTTCAAGAGTTTTACATATTCTGTCTTCTACCACATTTAACATTTGTGTTTTAATATTTAGATATTTTATTCATTTCAAATTGAGTTTAGTTATGGTGAAAGATATGTGTCCAATTTTAATCTTAGGCATGTGCAGAGGCATCAAAATTGTGTATTTTTAAAATATTAGATTTTCAGGTCATATAAATCAACAGAATGAGATACTACTTCACATCCAGTAGGATTACAATAATGATAAGATTAAGACACCCTGACTGCAGACACTGGAGTGGTGGCCTGAGTCCTGGCAAACATCTTGGTTGGCGGTTGAGGGCCCCACACACTGCCGGATACCTGCACACTCCGGACTGGTAGGGCATGTTTGACCCCCACTCAAGGTCATGGTTGAGGCCTGCACAATTTCCATCAGTGACCCAGAGACACTGGTACTCCTGTACCCTGTAATAAAGTGACCAAACTCCAGCTAGCCATAACCAAAATGAAACTACATCCAGACATATAATAAGCAACATCCCAAACTACAACTGAAGAACAGAATATTAAAAGCTGTTAGAGAAAAGAAATTGATTACCTATAAAGAAAAGTCCTTTACAATCTTGGCTGATTTCTCCACACAAAGCATCAAATCAAAAAAAATTGGAGTAAAGTATTCCAGGCCTTAAAACGAAATAGTTTCCAGCTCAGATTGATGTATCCTGTAAAACTATCCTTCAAATTTAATGGAGAAATAAAATATTTCCACGACAAAGAAAAACTGAAGAACTTCCTGAGTACCAAATCAACCGACAAAGAGAACTAAAAGATCTTCTAGAAAGAGATAAAAATGAACACATTTTCAAGAACAACAATCGAAAGGAACTGCTAGTGGAGCAAGCAATTAAACAGAATAACAGTAAGAAACCAACAGTGGGTAAATAGCGTGACAAAGAAAAGCCAACACATTTCAGTTGTAACCATTAATGTAAAGAGCCTCAAGTCACCAATCAAGAGCAGATTGGCAGAGTGGATCAAGAAACAAAATTCAACAATCTTCTGTATACAAGAAACACGTTTAACTCAAAAGGAAATTCATAAAATAGAAAATAATCCTCCACGGCACAGGAACCCAGAAAATAGCAGCAGTAGGTATTCTGTTTGAAGCCAATCTGAAATTCAAACTAAGAATGATCAAAAGAGATAAGGTGTGGGGAGAACTTTACGGGGAGGAGATAACAATCGTAAATATGTACGCTCCAAAATGGGAGGACCCAATTATATGAGAAAACCATACTAGACATGAAAAAACAAATGGCTAATAACACTATTGTAATGGGAGAAACTAAGACTCCACTGATAGAAAGAGATAGTCAATTGGACAAAAAATCATCAAAGAAATAACAGAACTGAACAACACTTGTGATCAAATGGACTTAATAAATATTTACAGAGTGTTCCATCCTACAACATCAGAATACACATTCTCTGCTGCACATGGCACTTTCTCTCAAATAGACCACATACTAGCCCATAGAAGGTACTTATCTGAACACAAAAGAGTTCAAATATTCCCATGTATATTACCTGATCATAGTGCAATAAAATTGGAAATTAATGACCAAAGGAACCACAACAACTTCATAAATACATGGAAATTAAATAGTAGCCTCCTGAAGAACCAATGTGTCACAGATGAAATGAAAGAAGCAATTAAGCAACATCTACAATCAAACACAATGGTAAACACAGCTTACCAATATCTGCTGGATCCACTGAAGGAAGTCCTCAAAGGGAAGTTTACACTGGTGGAGTCACATATCAGGAAAACAGAATGAGAACAAACAAATAGCGAAATGCGGCACATTAAACTTGTACAGAAAGAAGACCAAATCAAGTCCAAAGCCCAAAGAAGGGAGGACATTAAAGAATCAGTGAAGAAATAAATGCAATGGAAGCAAAGAAAACACTACAAAGAGCTAATGAATCAAAGCATTGGTTCTTTGAAAGAATGCATGAAATTGATAAACCTCTAGCCATCATCATCAAAAAAAGAAAAAAAATGAAATTCAGGCAATGAGGAATGAAAAGGGTAAAATGACTACATATCCTATAGAAGATCAGAAGATCATCAATACCTTCTTTGAAAATCTTTACTCCCATAGCATGGAAAACACAGAAGAACTGGACAGATTCCTAGATACATATGAATTACCAAAGTTGAACCCAGAAAATACAAAAATACTGAATAACCAATATCAGTTATTGAAATTCAAAATTTGATTAAAAACTGAACAACAAAGGAAAGGCCAGGTCCTGATATGTTCAGAGCTGGATGCTACAAGACATTCAGAGAAGCTTCAATGCTGGCACTCCTCAAATTCTACAAGGAAATTAAAAAATAAGCAGTTCTCCCTAACTCTTTTGGGGAGGCAAGTATTGTACTGATATCAAAACCAGAGAAAGACACAAGCAAAAAAGAGGTCTCTAGGCCAATCTCCCTAATGAACATAGATGAAGAGATATACAGTGACATACCAGCAAACAGAATTCAGCAAATCATTAAGAAGATAATACAGCATTACCAAGTTGGATTCGTCCCAGGGATGCAGGGTTGCTCCAATATTTGCAAGCCAATCAATGTAATACACTATATCAATAGAACCAATGAACAATATAACATAATCATTTGAATAGATCCATCAAAAGCTTTTGACAAAGTGCAACACACACTCATAAAAATATCCCAACACAATGTAGGAATAGATGTTCCTTACTTCAATCGAATCAAAGCCATTTATGAAAAACCAACAGACAACATTCTACTAAATGGACAAATAATAAAATCTTTCACTTTAAAATCAGAAATAAGACAAGGGGGCCCACTGTCACCACCCCTATTCAGCATAGTGCTATGCTGAAAACACTATCCAGAGAAACTGGACAAGAGAACGATATAGGGCTGGGGATATAGCTCAGTGGAATAAGCGCTTGCCTAGCAAGTGCAGGGTCCTGAGTTCGATCCCCAGTACCGCAAAAAAAAAAAAAAAAAAAAAGAGAACGATATAAAAAGAATAAGAATCAGAAAGGAAGAAGTGAAATTTTCATTATTTAGAGATTACATGATATTCTAAGTGGAAGACCCCAAAAACTCTACCAGAGGACTCTTAAAATTAATCAACATATTTAGTAGCATAGCTTGGTACAAGGGAAGAACTCAAAGTTCAATAATATTCATATATACAACCAATAAACACACTGAGAAAGAAATTGAGGAAGACATACCTTTCACAATAGCACACAAAAATTAAAATAAATGAGAACGAATCTAACAAAAGAAGTAAAATATCCATACAGTGGAAACAATAATACTCTGGAAAAAAAAGAGATCAAAAAGGATTTCGGAAAATGGATAGATAATCCTTGCTCACTGGTAGGAAGAACCAACCTTGTGAAAATGGACATGCTCCCAAAATTGTTGTACACATTCAATGCATTTCCACTTAAAATGCTATTAGTATACCTCACAGATCTAGACAAAACACTTCTAAAATTCAACTGGATCCAGAAGAGACCCTGAAGAGAAAAAGCAATCTTGGGCAACAAAGACAAGTCAGGTGGCATCATAATCTCTAACTTACAATATTACTAAGCTACTGTAATAAAATCATCATGCTAGTGGCTAAAACACTACGTGTGGATAAATGGAACAGATGGGAATAAACAACCACAACAACAAACACACTCAGCTACCTGATCTTTTATATAGGGGCCAAACAAGTTCACTGGAAGAAAGATAGCCTCTTTAATCAGTGCTACTGCAGAAACTGGCAGGCCAAATGCCAAAGACTGAAACTACAACTATGTATATTATCATGCACCAAACTCAAGGCAAAATGGGTCACTGAGCAAAATATTAAAACAGAAACTCTATATTTACCAGAAAAAAAACCAGATAAAACCCTTAAAGATATGTGGTAGGCAGAGAGTTCATTAACAAAAGTCAAACTGCACAGGAAATACCTGAAAGAATCAACTGCTGGTTTCTCATCTTACTGAGAAGTTTTTGCACATCCAAAGAAATCTTCAGCAGGGTACAAAGAAAACCCACAAATTGGGAAAAGTTTTTGCTAGCTGTACCTCAGGCAAAGGAATTCTCTCTAGAATAAATGAAGTATTAACAGCATCAAAGATCCAATCAATAATGGGCATCAGAGATGAATGTACATAATTCTCATGTAAAGAAATACAAATGGCAAATAAATACAAGAGAAAATGTTCAACAACATTAGTCATTCAAGAAAGGCACATTGAAATCGCCCTGAGATTCCATCTCACCCCATTAATAATGGCTATCAATAAGAAGTCAACCAATATCAAGTGCTGGCAAGGCTGTGGAGAAAAATGAATCCTTCTGCACCATTGGTGGGAGTGTAGACTGGTGAAACCACTGTCGATATCAGTTTTCAGCTTCCTCCTTAAATTAGGACTAAAGGTCCCATTCAACTCAGCTATTCCCCTTCTGGGTATGTTCCCAGGAGAACTGAAAACATCATATCACAGCGATATATGTGCACCCGTGTTTCTTGCTATGTAAGTCTTAATCGCTAAATGGTGGAAACAACCCAAATTGCTATCAACTGAGGAACAGATAAAAAGATGTGTCCTTTTTATATAATGGAATATTATTCAGGGTTAAAGAATGATAAATTTGAGGCTTTTATAACTAAAGTGACACAACTAGAGACCACACTTACAGGTGAAAGAAATCAGAGACTGTGCTGTCTCCCAGTGTAGGAACCTGAAAGAGGGAATGAAGGCTAGGAGACATGACAGATACTGCGAAAGGAAAGAAAACTGCTGAACAGGTCCAAACAACTGGGAAGAAGCAAAAGGGAAAATAAAGAAAGAAGGGAAAATATGTATATATGTATACACAGGATAGCTAAGATCATTGTACCGCAGATTGCTCTTGCTTTTTTGAAAGAACAGTTAATTATTAATTGCTTGATCAATCTTACATACCTATATTTGAGTTACCAATTTGAAGGTTGCCATATAAAGTACAAAAACCATTCTTAATTTCCTACCACCTTATCTCAAATACTCTATTTCTTGTACTGTTTTTGTGTTATCTGGAAAATGTATGTGTGTTTGTCAATATGTATTCATTCTTTTATCTTTAAAATAAAACACAAATAGGCAAAATAATGCACTAATAAAAATGTAGAGAAATCCTTGTTTTCTGAGGGTAGGAATGGGAAATCATACAAACATTGTGTATTATAGTTTGGTGGGCCTTAAAAATTATAAATTTCTGATTTCTCTATAACAAAGCAATTGTATTCCAGGTATAACCCCAAAGGAATTGAAGTCAGGGACTGAAATAGGTAGTTTACATCGATGTTCACTCTAGCACTATTCACAATAGCTAAAACGCACAACAATCTCAGCGTGCAGCTACACATTTTTCTCCAAACATAAATCCTAGACTGAAAAATGTGTGTCTCACTGCAATAATATTTTCATTCCATCATTCACCATATTTTTATCATACCTCTTTAATCAACTATTTGCAGCAATTTCTGTCACATAAAACCTTACAGTGTGTCCTTAGTCATCTTGTTCCTTGGACCTGGTACCAGGTGGTTTCTGGCTCTTCCGAAAAAAGTAAAACTGTACATGAAAGAGAGCCGTTTTGAATGGATTCAGGCTATTGAGCCAGTTAGAACAGCATAATTAAGGCCATTCAAATATAGTGCTTCCAGAGCTACCGCACCTCCCACCTCCACACCCCGCCCTACTTCTGGGTTCCTGGCTGCCATGAGCTGCACATCCTCCCACTGTGGTATTCGGCCTTGCTGCAGGCCTAAAGCACTGGCTGACTATGGACTGCTATGAGCCCCAAAAAAGCACTCCAAACTAATTACTCTTAGAAATTATGTCATAGCAAGGAAAAGCTGATGAACACAATCACAGATGTATTTGGGGCTGTAAAGTTCCATTGTGCATTGAACCTTGAAATTGTGTGGATTCAGATTGCAACTGCTCTCTGCCCTTTATCTATACTCCACATGTCTGTCAGTTTTCTTCAAAACCTTTAGTAACGTAACCACATGGAAAATGTGAAGATACACAACACTGTGGAATAAGCATCTCACAGGAGTATATCACTTCCCTTAAAGCTTTTTGGCCTTTCCCTGCCTGTGCCTCTGGCTTGATACAATGAAAGATCTTAGCTACCAGTATAAACAAGAAAGTGAATTATTCAGTCTTCATGATTCATAAGGTCTTACAACTAGTTTGTATCTTTGTTTCATACTTACACATTTGTATAGGAAAAAGACTGTTACCTCGAACTGTGGTCATGAGCTACATAGGCATCAATGCAAAACATTAGAAAATTGTTTCTGTGTACTGAGCATGCTCCAGTACTGGAGGTCCCCTGAAGACCGTATTCCTGGGCTGAGCTCGGAGAGACTGAGACTGTTCATCAGCTCCGGATGACTGGAGGAGGTATTGTTGCCTCTCAACTAGCATGACTGAAGAAGGTGCCTTCTGAGTAATTTTCTGACTTCCTGTGTTAAGACAACTGGTTAGGCTATCTTGGATTGTCCACAGAGTGCAAATGAGTCTGTCAGGTTCCTCAAAGCAGATAGGCCTAAACATTTTATGTCATCTTTTATGTGAGCCAATTTTTTTGAGACATGTTCTCACTATAGTGTTGAGGCTGGATTTGAACTCACTACATATCCCAGGCTGGCCTAGAACTCACCGTGATAACCCTGCTTCCTGATTGCTGCATCACAGTACCTGCAAGTGTCTCCGGTGTGTGAAGTGCTTAAAGTTGTGAGTGTGAAGTCAAAGGAGCAGTGGAGAACCCTGGATGTTGGGGATGGAAGGCACATGGATTATCTGTTGAGAAAGCCACAGGGAGTGGGTGGGGCCAGTCTGAGGAGAGGTCATGTGGGCTGCAATTTCAGGGCTTTTCGGCCATGGCTGGGGAAACCCTGTGGAGCTGACTTTTCACGTCATGGTTCTGCAGGCTTTCATGTGTGGACGTACGGAGCTTCATTTTTGCTTTTCTGCAACTCCATTCCATGCCCTGTTCTTTACTTTGAGAGTGGGATTGTTCACCCTGCAGTATTGTACTTTTGCAGCAGTATGCTCTCTTTTTTGTTTTTACATTAGTTCCCAGCTAAATATTTTTCTGGATTTGCGAGAGAGATTCTGTGCCTGAGCTTTTCTGCAATGCTTCAGCTGTTAAAATATTCTCAATTCTTAGAGGTAGATTAGCTGCAGGTTGACATGGTGGTTGGCATTCGTAGCTCAGTTTGAAGGCCATAGTAATGCTCAGAAGATTCCCCATTTTCAAGCTGATGATCCTTGTCTCCTCATCAGACTTGATTTCTCCATGGAATTATAGAGATACTGCTCTGTGATGCATTAGCCAGTTCTCCTTGGGACACGATGTGACCACTCATTTTCCTGCAAAGTTTATATATGGAGTTCAGGAGGCCACCGGGTGTACAAGACCACAGCAGTACAAGACACTTCAGGAATGGTAACAAAACCACCCGTAACTGGAGTCAACATAGAAACCACCAGCACAAGAATACAAGGAAGGAGCAGAGAAGGTGCCCTTTGTTAAACCTGGTCCAAACACAGGGTGAGTAGATCCACACAAGCATTTTCTCTCCTTCCCCTGGATCCTTCGCCTATGCTCCTCCCTAATCTCAAACCACACCCTTCTCCTGAAGCCTTTGTTGCAATCATCCTCTACCTGTTGCACCAGCCAGTCCCTTCTCCAATCTCCCTGTGTGCTTTCCCATGCCCCACAGAGTAAGAAAGTTCCAAAGATCCCCACACACTGTCTGAGGCAAAAGCCTCCCCAGAGCTCTCAACTTTTCAACAAATGGAAGGAAAGTAGACCAACAGATTTGAAGGACTTCCATCAGCTGAAAGAGAAACATGGTCAAGATGATCTAGAGTAAGGCCAGCTGCGTGTATGGACCTCCACCCCCTCAAGTGAGGACATTGAGAGCCAGTAACCTCAACGAGACCATAGATCTTACACCTATCCTTGGGGTTTCCACAGATTGGGATCCTGAGAAAGGTCAACCCTATAGACAGTAAATTTTATCCCATATGATACACAAGTGTGATCAATATAAATTCAACAAAGGAGATGTCTGT
>PVLD010035000.1:0-12167 GCA_004027595.1 Dinomys branickii | reverse complement strand
TAGGTTTAGAGTTTCTGTTTTGATGTTGAGGTCTATGATCCATTTTGACCTGAGTTTGGTGCATGGTGATAGACTGGGGTCTATTTTCAGTTTTCGGCAAGAGGCAAGCCAGCTTTTCCAGCACCATTTATTAAACAGGTCTTCTTTTTTCCAGTGGGTTTGGTTGACCCCTTTGTCAAATATTAGGTAGCTCAGTGGGTTGTATTGTTTTTGTGTTATTTTCTAAATGCATGTGTGTTTGTATGTTTTTTATCTTTAAAATAAAAATAAAAAAGTAAAAAAAAAAAAAACCTTAATGACTATTTGCCTCTTAAACTATAATCCCCTGCAGCTTTAAGAAAACCAAACTATAAATAAGAAAAACAACTAAAAAAGGAACAGTTTGTAGGACTTAAAAACCCCTAAGAATATCTTAGCAATTGATGTAACACACTTCAGTTTTGTTCTATAAAATTAGCACAGATATTTGGGTTTGGATTTGCTGAGTTGACTCTTTTTTCTCTTAAGACCTTAATAATTTTTTTTCCCATTTATGAGTTACTTTGTTAACTTCTTTAAATTTTATATTTTATTTCTATCAATTTGCCAACATTTTGTGCATCGTGAATGTTCTTTTTTCATATCATCTTGTTCTTGTTTTATGGATATCTCTCTGAGAGTGTTCTTAAAATTTTTTTTCTTCTCTCAGCAAAATTTATTGGAAAACTCTTGTCTGTCTGAATACATAATACAGCTTCATTCACATGAGTAGAAGTTTTAACTATGGGAGACACGATAATGTGATCTGCCTGATCCATTTTGTTACAAAATCATCCATGGTAATATCATTTTTTCCCTTGAATTGATCAAATTCCCAAGAGCAGACCTTTACATTCTCTTGTGAGTGCTGGAGAAGCTGAGTGGGAAGAGAAAGCTGGCTGCATCAGCAATTAACTTATAAATTTTGTTTATGCCTTTTATGTTTATATATTTCTCTACCATGAGCTATACTTGCAATTTCTGAATTTACATACTGCCAAATGTTCTTTCTCCAATGAGTATATTTTGGTTCTGTGTAATGGAGCACAGTAGAACTCTGTTCAGTATGAACATATTTAGTTATAGGAATGTTAAGGAATGTTATAAGGTCTCAGGACCTTCTTGTAGTCTTATAGAAGGCCCTGAAAGGACTATAGTGATTAGGGGAAATCTATTTGCAGAGAGGGCTGTTCTAGTATCCAAAAGAAAAGCGTAAATGAATTTTAAAAGACCCATAATTATAAACAAAGTAAGCGTGTGTTAGCAAGATTTAAATAGGTAAGTAATTCATGTTGAACCATAAAATATAAGAACATAGTATGTAATCAAAAACTTCACACTTCAGTATTAGGCTGAATATTCTCCATTTTAAACAATTACAGCTTCATATTGCCATTTAAATAAATGCTTTCTCTTTTGGCAAAGAGATGATAAACCCTAAAATTTTTACCTCAGCAGAGCTTAATGAACCATACTGTTATGAAAGCTGCTACTGAAAAGGTTTTGTCCATGATCCAAGGAAGGCTGAGCTCACATGCCTAGGAGTCTACTCCTTCCCTTATAATTCTCTTTAGCAAGTTAATGTGTTCTGCATGTTTAGTAGTTGAATCAAAGTTAAATAATCAGCAGTACTATGAGTGCCAGAGGTATGTAGTCCTTTTGGCAAATTAGATTTTCTTCATTTGAAATCTCAGCTCAAATACAAGGAGTTTGCTCTAAATTTATGTTCCCATATTAAGGAATAAGCAAAGTTCATTCTCGTGTTTGTTCTTTTTACAAAGTTAATGTCAGGTTTTTTTTTCCTTAACAAGTATTACATGTTCTGAGAGTCTGATTCAGAAATGCAAAAAATACCCTCAGGGCCATGGCTTGCAAACTTATTAAAGAGAACAAACACAGACTCCAATTTTAAGGTGACATTTTTGAACAAACTGTACAAGCTACATTTTCTGCTGCTTTGTCAAAGGGTTTCTTGTAATTTCTTATGTCTGTTTTGTGGCCTACATGTTCTCTGGTCAAAATTATAATTCAGGCTTATGCTTGATCTCTTGTAGAAATGTCCTCCCCCTTCTTTTCAGTGATAGAATCTACATACCACCTGTGATTCATCATTATTCACATTTTAATTACTTACACAACTAAGCATAGAATTGAAGAAAAAATGTAACTTGTTTTATATATATATATATATATATACACACACACATACACACACATTTCTAAAGTTGTATATCACATTAAGGAAAAGACCTGAGTGAACGTGCAAAAGTGCTTTTAGTAATCTAAACCTTGCTGCCATTTGCTGGAAGATTTATGGCTGAAGGAAAAATCACTGTGCAGGAATTTGACAATCAATTTGCCCTCTGTTCTGCTTTGTGCATGTTAGGATGTGTTTAAAATGATTGCGCTCCTTTCAGTATTCTAAATACCCAGTTTTCCTGGTCCCTTTGATTACTTTAAGGTCCCAGTTCCCAAACCACCTCATAGATGGGAAGAAGCTAAAAAATTAGATAACTAAGATTAGAGCATATTATATATGTTCCTTTAAATTTTTCCCTTCTCATACTCTTACAGGTCCAGAGATGTCAGGAATTCACAGGTGTAGATCATCGCTTATATAGAAGGGCACTGCATTGTAGCTAGTAAGCCAGGATGTATGTTTGCTTTTGACAAACTCACTTTAAAGAATATAAATTGTATCATAAATGTTTCAAACATTCATGTTATTGTGTTTGGTAACAAAATAAATGCGTAGAAAAGAAAAATATATGTGCAGCTTGTCTTCCATTATTTGTGGGCTCTGCATCTCCAGAAATATTTGGAAAAATTGTGCCTGTACTGAACATGTACAGACTTTTGTCATTCCATGAGCAATACAGTATAACACTATTTAAACAGCATTTACATTGCATTAGGTGTTATAAGTAATTTTAGAGATGATCTAAAGTATATGTGTGTGGGTTTATTGTAAATAGAACACTATTTTATGTAAGGAAGTTGAACATTCACAGGTTTTTGTATTCATGGGCGTCCTGGGCTCAATCCCCCATACCAAAGACAACTGTATATGTACTTAAAATTTCAGAAAAGCATATTTTGTCTATTTGGATTCTGCATATTTTTAGTGTACACTCTTACAGGGTAATACCAAAAAGTATATATGAAGCTTGAATATTTTCCAAATTTTATAAACACTACCTTTGAGAATTCAATTTTGCAAACCTTTATTAATGGCTGCCATGTGCAGGGCACAGTGCCAAGTGCTAAGGATGCATTGCATTTCCTTTAACAATCTCTAAATTTTAGTAACTAAATGCTGAAATTACAGATCAGTGTAGTCACCAAATGTCAACAGGATGGTAGGGTGACCTGAGTTTTATCCAGTCTGGTGCTCCATGTGATAGACTGGTTAGATTTTCACCAAACCCAGCGGGTGTTGAAGATGGCAGAGTAAATTAATCATGGCAAGCTATACACAGTGCTCTGCTGGAGCTGGTTTTGTTAGGCTCAAAAGAGCCAATGGTTAGCCTCTCTTTCCAATTGCAAATTCAGTGAAATCACTTCAGTAGTTTGAAAACAGCCATTGTGTGAATATTTACACCACAGAAATCAGCAAACATGAGGAATTGGTGTTTTGTGCTTTTTTCATGTGGAAATGCAGGTGTTAAACATTTGCATACTCATAACTGGTTTTATGAGATGTTCTTACAAACACTGCCTTAGTGACTTGATACAATACATTATTGTTTCTTCCTCATACCACAATGTAATACCATCTGCCAGGAGAACTCAGCTCTAGCCAGTAATTCAAAGGATCGAACTCCTTTTGTTGTGGGGCTCTACTATCTTGCATGTGGCTTCATAGTTGCCTTGTGATACTCACTCATGGAAAGGGGGTGGGTGGAGAGAGCACAGACTAGGCACCTCTTAACTGCTTCCAACCAGAAGTGACAAATAACTTCTATGCAGTTCCGGAAGTGAGACTAATCACAAGGCCCCGTCTATATTCTAGAGAGACAGCAAACATTTGACAGTGAAAGGTAGCAGAGATAGTAACAGCTTAAAGGGATTGGAGGCTTGAAAACTCTTCTAGAGGTGAGAATGAAACCCTGGGGCATTATACATGCTAGGCAAGTGCTCTACCACGGAGCTACACCCTCTGCCCTTGGGCAAATGTTATTTTCTGGATTTAGGAAGACCTGGAACCAGGAAGTCCTCATTATGTTGAACAAGCTCTGCTCATAGCATATAAATTTGACAGTTTCATCGATCAAAGCATGCCATAAGATTAGCCCATATTCAAGAAGAGGGAAAAAGAAACACCACCTTTTGATGACAGAAGCAGCAAAGCCACATGGCAAAGAGCTGTGGACACAGGAAGGCATGATTCATAGAAGGATGTTTTTAATAATCTACCTCAACCTCCTACCAGCAGGATCTCGGTAACCCAGCCTGAGGTTTCTTCTTCCACATATACCCCTTCAAGTTCTGTTGTAACTTTGGCTGTCATGATGGCTTTGGAGTTCTTTATCATTTCGCTGGCCTGCAAGGCTAGGGAGAACTCAGAATTCCTTCTAAGCTTAAATCTGCTAATGCAACCTTAGATCTTTACTTCAACCTATTTTGTGTTCCAAATATTTATCTACCAGTTATTTCTTCTCTAATAGGCCGCTGAGTTCTTCAGAGCAAAGCCTAAGTCTTACCTACCTGTGTCTCTGACAGTGCCAGTGCCATGCACAGCCTATCCACACCTGGGTTAAATAAATATTGATTCAAATTGACCATCTTCAGTTGTGATCAACCTTTTCTGTATGATCTGCCACAATTATTTTTGTTTATCGTTCAAGAAAAGGAAGCAAAGGAAACAAATGAAACAATATTGAAGCTTCCTAGAGAATTCCTAAAAACTATTCTTTGCTTTTAGAGATACTGTTTCTCACTGGTAAATTCCAGCCATCATCTGGTATCTTAAGTCTGTCGTTAGGCTTCTAAAAGCAGTCCAAAGAAGGCCAAATACTCAGTGAATACTGAATAAAGGAACAGGAAGAATCAGAATCAAAACTTTCCATGATTTTTTAAAGAAACACAAAAGGAAAGAACTTCAATATTGTAGGAGGAGAAAATACACGAGAACAAGGAAAAAAAGACTTGCATAGCAGTGTCCAAGCACACATATCCCTCCTTCTCTGTCCCCAACCTGAAGTGACTGAAGAATTTGTTGATTCTATTAGAAAAATTGTAACTGTTCCAATTCTGTTCTGCTTGATTCTGGTGCTGCCACATGACCCCACATCCCAGCCAAAAAATGTCTGTCAGTATAGTTACTGCTAATTCTGGTACAGTCTTTGTCTCATAGGAATCTTCATCGGCCCCGCCTCCTCTCTAGTGAGTACCACCTGCTCACTAGAAGACAAGGCACATTTAGTTGAGTTCAGATACACCACCCACCCCATTAAATTGGACATTAATGCAGCTTTGATTTTTCCCTTTTCTCAACCCTACCTGTGATTTGGAGAGTTATCTAAGCTTCTCAGTCTGCTTTTCTACAAAATTAGGCTATCCATTTCACCAAAAAGAGATGACTCAGACTTTAGGCCTCTCGCACAGGCTGAGAAGAGTTTGTGAAGGGGTAGTGGCCTCAACCCTGGAGTTCTATCAGGAACAGAAACATCACACCCTCCTTCCAGATTATTCTTGTTTCATTGTTTACAATGGAGTGAATGCATATGTACCCCTAAAATTCATATGCTGAAATTCTAACTACCCAGATGATGATATTAGGAGTTAGGACCTTTGGGAAGTGATTAGCTCATGACTCAGGTAGAGACCTTTTGAAAAAGATCTCAGAGCAATTTATAAGAGCTGAGCTGTAGAAACAGCCTATATGCCTACCAAAAATGAACTGACTAAGAAAATGTGGTACATACACACACACTGGAATATTATTCAGTCATAAAAAGAATGAATCCAAGTCATCCGCAAGACAATATATGGAACTAGAGAAAATCATGTTAAATGAAATAAGCCAGATGCCGAGGATTATAGGTTACATTTTCTCTTATGTCAGAAAGCTAAAAAATAGATAGAAATGAATAAAATAAAGGAAACATAAAGAAAATTCAAGGTATACCCCCAGCGATGGGGAAGGAGGTTAGAGGAGAGGCTAGGAATGGGAGAAGAGGTTAAAGGGATAGAAAATGATGAAGCTATGTTATATGTATGTACCAATTCCCCAAAGTGAACATCACTATTCTCCATTACAAGCATGCTCTAATTTAAAAAAAGAGACATCAGGGAGCTAGCATGTCCCTTCTACCTTGCAAACATACAGCAAGTAGGAACCATCTATGAGGATGAGGATCTTTAGCAGATGTCTAATTTGCTGGTGCCTCCATCCTGGCCTTCCAATCCTGGAAAACTGTGTGAAATAAATTTCTGCTATGTAACTCAGCCAGTTTATGATATTTTGCTGTAGCAGATCAAATGGACTAAGACACTGCCCAGGGTTTACTTTGCTATATGATTAAAATATGTTTATTAGCTGTTCAATTTTTTAAAAGCTTATAGTTATTTACATTTGAATTGAACACTTTTACACTCAATGGATGAGTGCCCATCTACATGAACTATTTATCATAAACTACTCATTCAAAGCAAAGCAGAAAAGAATCATCAATACAAACTCCATACTATTACTGTACAATCACTACATAGCTTTGTTGAGGTATAATGGATGTAAAATATGGTACACATATTCAAGTATTCACAAATGTACATATAACAATGAAATCACCTCCATAATCAAGATACTGAGCAAAGCCACAACCTCCAAAAACTTCCTGCCCTTTTGGAATCCCTTTTTTTCTTCTCACCTCCCTTGCTTTGCTCCCTAGATTGGCGGGAGCAGGCACCGGTTATTCCTGGCTCTGTGAATACTGGACACTGTTGCTTGTGCACCCGTCCGGCGGTCCTTTCCCCAGCTTGCACAGCCTCCTTGTATGTATGTGGTGATCAGCACTCTGCTGAATACCTAACATGGACTCTTGACAGTGATTCTGAAATCTCCCCATTTCTCTAAACTGAAATCTAGCTGCCTTTGTCTCCCCAGATTATTGGCTCTATTTCTTCAATGTATGTATGGAATCCTCTCAGGCTGCCTAAGTTACCCATCCCTGAACTGTGACCGGGACACTCTCTCCAGGCAGTGAGCAGAGGTGATTGTAGGGTTCACTGCTTTTGTTTCCTGCCTTGCAGGGATCACTGTCTCTGTTTATTTGGTATCCAAGGTCTTGAAAACCATTGCTTTGTTTGTTTATTATATTTTATTTATTTTCTTTGAGACAGGATCTTGCTATGTAGTTCAGGCTGACCTTGAAGTCACTGTGTTCCTCAGGCTGGTCTCAATCTCTCCAAAAAATCCTTCTGCCTCAGCCTCTGGAGTGCTGAGATTATAGGTGTGTGTCACCACACTCAGCTTGTTTGTTTATTTGGTCCAGTGCTTTTAAGATGGATGGATAAATTTTCTCCCTGTCATTCCATCTGGTCTGGAAGAGGAAGTTTCTCATAGTACTTCAGTTTGCCATAAAATTTTTAAGGGGCCATAAACTTTCCACAAATAAACTGTAGCAAAACATTTTCCCTAAGTTCAGTATGCAGATTTGGAAGGTAAATTTAATTTCTCAACTTCTTAAATACAGAGGCATGGGAATATTAAAAAGATAAATATCCATTATAACAGTGGTTGGAGGGAAGTAAATGAATTGAATAAAAGATTATAAGTAAATGAATGAGGAGGCATTACTTCTGATTTCTTTCCCCTTTTGTCCATTTTCTTACTGTGCCTTTTCTCCAATGCCTGC
Source organism: Dinomys branickii (assembly GCA_004027595.1). Classification (NCBI taxonomy): domain Eukaryota; kingdom Metazoa; phylum Chordata; class Mammalia; order Rodentia; family Dinomyidae; genus Dinomys; species Dinomys branickii. The sequence continues at coordinate 4,290 of PVLD010035000.1, read as the reverse complement.
CCACATTTGTAAATTTAAACTTTACCACTCCACCCACCCATACACACAGTCATCCATCTATCCCTTAACTAATCTATTTATCAGTGTTGCTGAATGCGAGGGGTAAAATGAATTATAAGATAGGGAAGAGATTCCTGACACAAATGATAAATATCTGAGGTGAAGGATATACCTATTACACTAATATGGTCATTAAACATTGCATATGTGTGTTGAAATGTCACATGATATCCCATAAGTATGTACAATTGCTATATGCCAAGGAAAATGAAAATATACATATACATATATATGTATATTTATATCAGGGAACATTCTGAAAAGTGCTCACATATGTTGAGTGGGTATTTTATTATTGGACAGACCTGGATAAAATGCTGAATCATTGTGGAATGGGGAGTCATTAACTTGAGTCAGGACTGGGGAACAGGTCAAGGAAGACTTCTCCAGAATGACACAATTAAAATGGGTACTGGTTGGGTAATATTTGTCTGGGCTGAGATGGGAAGGAAGAGGCATTTGAGAGAATAAGCTAAGCCAAGGTAAGTGTGGGTAAAGATCAGACCCTGGTTCTATAGTGCTGAGAAGCTGACTGCAGCTGAGGCCCAGGGATTGGAGGGTAGCGTGACAGCACATGAAGCTACAGCGGTAGTTGGAGCCAGGCTATGAACTGAGTGCCAAGTTGGGAGTCTGGATGAAAATCTTCCCACAGCCTGAGGTTTAAGAGGATGGAAATGACATGATCAAATGTGGATCCTGGACTCTTTACGGGAGGCAGGTGGCAAGAAGACTTCGCAGGAGGTTGCTGAAGTCACCTGAGAGAGGATGTGAGTCCCTGAACTCAGACAGGGAGCATGACGATCAATCTAAAAAGCAATTTTGCAAGTGAAACAGCAATGTACAGTGAACAATTGCGTGCTGAGAATGAATGAGAGGAAGACGAGGATAAATGCCTCTTGGCTTTCCAATTGGATGAAATGGGCAGATGTCATGCTATTAGCTGAGATGGAGACAGAAGGCAGAGTAGGTAAGGATGAACTTTTAGTACCACTGAGTTTAGGCTTTTTGTGAACCATTTAAGTGGAGAGTTACAGCAGGTAATTGGACCTCAAAAGTGAAACTCATGAGAGTCATTGGCATAATGTCATAGAATTATCACAACTGATTTGGTCATATTACTTAGAATAAGAAGAAAATAATATGGAATTTTTATACTTTGAGAAATTTTAATGAAGAATTTTGTACTTCAAATATCTGTCAAGCAGAGATATTCATATCGGCCAATTTTGAACTATTTCAGTACAGGAGATAAGATTCTGCCAACACATTTTCTTAGTGAGCAAAAAAGAAAAAAACATTTAAGATATTCTCATCAGCCTTCATGCGTTCTAGTTTTACCCAGTGTAATAAATATTCCTGGGTGAAAATGAGAAATAATCATACATGAGCATATGTTGCCATGGACTTTCAAGCAGTGACCACTGGAACAGAAAAGTAAGAAGAGTTTCTACAAGAAAGTCTCAGGAGTCAGTGCTGAGCCCTTTTAAAAGAGTTGCTATTTTAAGCTCAGCTCTCATTTAAATATTGCTGGGACTGAATAAGCAGGGAACTTGGGAAAGCCTGAGTCACCCTCATATGCTTAACAAGCTTCATAAACCAAGACACTAACTTGGTCATTTTATGAGCCCATGAAACTGAAATCTATTTGAGGAAGAAGTGATTTGGGTTGACCTTCAAGCAGTGGAAAAGAAAACACTTGCTACTTCCTGAGAATTTCCTCAGAGGAAGCTCCACCTCAGACAGTAGAACCCCAATGGCATTTCCCGGTCTCCTGAAATGTCAGAAATACTGGCCACAGCCCTTGTGTTTGCGAAGACTGTGCATTTGAGTATTATTGGTGGCAACTTTGTTAGTGTCAGTCAGTGTGGAACTCTTTCCTTCTTTCCTTCTGGTGGTCCATGGGGAGCAGACAATGTATATTGTGAGAAGGCTCCTGAGAGCTTTCTTCTCCCAGGTTACAAGCTCTGGGCAGAGACAATGAAAAACTCAGTTTTCCTGAATCCTATTCTAGTTACGCAGATGTGGTATAGCCCTTCTTCTCTACTCTAGAGTCAGTCATCCCACAGCTGGTTTTCGGACTGAGACAAGATTTGGTGATCTTTTTGTGTTTCAGAGATGTAGGGAATGTTAAGGAATTCTTGCTCTAGTGCTACCTGGACGAAGGATTCTTAAATATACCACAGATTACAACATGTCTAGCACGGGTAATTGTATACCCCCCCAAAGCTTTCTTCTTTATATTGCTGGAAGTTGTCAGTGGAAATAACATATGCAAAGTTAACTTTCCTCAGATACCTCTAGACTCGCAAACACAACTCAGAGAGGAAAGAGTGTTGTCATTCATTTCAGAATATTTGGAATGTACTTAATAAAGTAAAAGTTCATTCTCAAATAGTTTAGCAATTCTTATCAAATAGAACCTGTCATAGAACCCAAGATGTTCTGGTTTCTTAGAAAAGAGTGCTAGAAATAATGGTGGGTGGGTAGCTACTGGCCACATCTTCAGATGTCCAGTGCGAGATTTTTTGTGATGACTATTTTAACTAAAATCCACAGAATCATCAATGGTGTTAAAGCCTGGAGTCTTCTGTATCCAAAATCAACTCTGGAACAGTGAATTACCTTAAGGATGTGGCATCAATGGTTAGGAAGAAAAGTTCACACTTAAAAGACCACCATCCTTGTACAAGTGTCTACTAATCCCCAAACTCTACTCCCGGTCATTTCTTACACTTCCTTTTTTTGAGATTTATGCCAAAAAAGCAGATGCCACCACCATCATATGAATTAATTGATCAAATTGAGTCCTTAGTTGATTTGGGGCCCACTGGGTAAGAAAAGAGAAGGTACAGAGAACCCTAACTTATTATACAGCATCTTTGGGGATCCCTGATGAGATAGGGCATCATAATTGAGACTGCCTTACAATGTACTGCTATCTGTGAACACTTAAGGAGAATACTCATTGTGTGCCAGGTTTTGTGGTAAGCATTTTATAAATACTAATGTTACTTACAAAACGAATCTCAAGGTAAGTGGTATGCTTATTTTACAAACAGAAACTAAAAGTTTCTGAGGTTCAATGACTTAACAAGTTCATTGAAACCCAAACCTAGCTCTGTGTAACTTCAGCCTTATTCTGCCTAGAATTTGTTATCTTTAACCAGTTGTGTTAGCTCAAGTTGTTATAACACAATACTGCAGATTTAGTAGTTTAAACAACAAACCTGTATTTTCTCACTGTTCTGGAATTGTAAGACCAGAGTGCCAGCAGGGCCAGATTCTCAAGAAGGCCCTCTTCTAGGTTTAAAGAAGCCTATTTCCTTATTGTATCTGCGTATAGTGTGTCTGTGGGAGACCAGCACATGATTTCCTCAATATCTTGTCTCTTCTTATAAGAGCATTAATCTCATTCATGAAAACTCCATAGCTATGACCTAATCACCTCCCAGAGAATCCACTTCACACACCAAATACCATCACATTAGAGATTAGGACTTCAACATATAAATGGATAAATGTAGCTGAGGCGAGGGCACATGTTCAGCCCAAAGCACCAGGCATAATAAAGTTTTCCTCCATATTTAAAGATAAAACTGTGGCTCCAACCACAAGTCTTTTAAATAGTTTTCCACTAACGTTTAAGAGTTTGTACTCATTCATTCTCTGTTGAATTCAATCACCTTTAGCTCCATGTTTTGCTTCCTTTAATTTATGCATACTTTTAGTCCCAGCTAAGATGAACTATTTCATGTTTCCCCACACACGTCACACTCTTCAGTGTGAATTATTTGCAAAAGGAGAAAGATGGAGGTGGTGTGGAGAAAGATGGGCATGGTGTTTGTCTTCTACTTAGCATTCAAGAAACCAGGAACTGAAGACATTGTTTTAAGGACTGCTGTGTCAGAAATGAGAAATGCGATACAGCATCATGACTGTAAGTATGATCCTGTAGGCAAAAGACTGTTTTCTCAATTTTTCCATTGAATCAATAAGGCTTTGATCCCGGGGGTCAGAAGGCATTACGGTGATACCATGGCCTCCACAGTGGCAGCTTTTGGGACACTTTATGTGTATCTGGGAAGAGGCAAAGTTTAGAGGCTCTGCAGAGTGGATGTGATTTAGGTGCTGCCTTTTTCAAAATACTGGCTGAAGACCAGAATGGGGAAAAAAAGAGAGGTTAGTAGAGGTGAGCACATGTAAAGCATCCTGTGATGCTTTGGAAATAAC
>PVLD010034999.1:0-12171 GCA_004027595.1 Dinomys branickii | reverse complement strand
TACCTCCAGCAGATGGGCAGGGGGAGGTGACAGTCCTATCTGGAGATCATACACATGTTTGCCAAGCAAAGATCTTTGGGGATTCCGGAGGTGAGATTCAGGCAGGACAATAATGAGAGCCTGGACACCATACAGATGTCTTTACTTTTTTCACCTGTCCAATATATCTTTCCTGTAGGAAATGGTGAGGAAGGAGGAGGGATGATCAAGGCCAAGCTGGTCTAGCCTGATGTCCCAGCTCCTGACTGACACTATAGACTTTTCAGCAGCATTTCACCCAGCAGCCAAAGCAGACTTTAAGGTTCTCACCCTCACCACCACCATCACCACCACCACCACCACCACCTCCACCACAACCACAGCTATCCTTGCCACCTCCGGAAAGTGTAGTCCTGCCCTCATCCAAGTCACCCCCCACAGCAAGTTTTACCTTCATGTTGAGCAAGCTTCCTAGGTGCTTAATCAAGAGCTGGGGTTGTGAGGCCTAGATAGTGAAAAGGGCCTGAGCTTGAGCTCAACAGAAGCCAGCTGTATGTCGTAAGAGGGAATAGTGCACGAAGCTGCAGTGGGAGACAAAGCCTCAGTCCCCCACCATCCACACACACCTACACTCACATGCGCACATGCGGGAGCGCATGAACTACCATTCAGGCAGTCAGTGGGCGAAAGTGAGGACGAGTTAAGTATTATACACTCTGAAAAGATGAGAGGATCCACCCAAGAACAGTACAGCCAGTTTGGGGCCCCGGACTGCAATGTGAAACCTCTTGCTGCTGCTAGGTTTACAAATAAGCCCCCTGTCCTGTGCCTCCTAATATAGGTACTGCAGGTCCCATGTGGGAGCTTGAGACTTTGGGTCCCAGCCCAACCTCTTCAGGCCTTTCCCTCAGTTGGGAAGCTTCACTCCCTGGGGGTGTTTGTTTGCCCTCTTGTTTTTCAGTATTTCTGCAAAATTTTCTCTAGAGTCAGTCATTATAGAATGTTCATCCCTCCATCTTTATCTACCAATATTCTGCCCTTCCTTCAGGCTCAGCATAAATGCCACCTCCTCCACGAAATCCTCCCTACTCCTACCCCAAACCCCACCTCCAGCAATATTTCAATGCTTCTGTACTGATGAAAATGAAATGTAGCTATAGTACTTAGTCTACTCTGGTATGCATTCATTTAAAAAATATGTTTTGTAATTTTTTTTGTTTTTCACTTCACTGATTTTCTACCGTATTTTCTGGTCTGTGTAACTTGCACAATGCCTTCACCAAACTGCCTTAATATAAATCAAATCACAATAAAGTTCATATGCAATAAATGGACCAGTCTAGATTTGAATTGATGACACAGGAAAATGACAAAAATGACCATCTGTTGAGACACATGTATTAGAGTTATGGTAAGTGCAGGATTGGGGGAAGAACCTCATAAAACTTGAGATCAGATAAAAGTCTGATGAATTCAGAGAAATTGGCTATACTCCGATGGTATAGATTTTCATCAACGTGATTGGATGGCTGAGAGAATTGAGAGGGCTTGTCTTTTGTCAGACATTCAGGATCAATTGGGTGATATGTGAAGTTATTCTACTTTGAAACCCCTCTGGAATGGACTCTAGGTCAAAGCTATGATGGCCAGACCTTTCAAGGGGAGACTTCTTAACAAGAGAACACCCTAACTACTCTCTCCCAACATTTCCTTCACTCACCTCCTTATACACAATCTGCCATCTGCCCATCATAGGGCAGGCTATGGAGGAAAAGGCTCTCATGACTCCTCAAGCCTTACTTCTTGATATGAAAGGATGCCTACCCAAGGGAAAGAGCTCAGCAAAACAGTTCTCAAACACAGCTCTCTCTCTCTCTGCCCTTACACCACCAGCCCAATGTGTAATGGGAATTTACATATTGTGTATATTTGTTAGAAATGAAGCAGCCCATATAGATGGTGTAATCATTTTATATTGTCACCAGATGGCACTATGATATTACAATTAAGTTCAAAGATATTACTACTTTTTGTAAGGGTGAGACTTTCCACAAATCACAAAAGGATAGGAAAGGAACTAACACTTTTGATTATTTGCCACAAATCTGACTCCACGTTCAGTGCTTTATATACATGATCTCATTTTAATGTCCATAGCTAATATATAAAGTGCTGTCATTATCTGCAATTTTCAAAGATAATGAAGGTAAGAAGAGAAATTGACATAACTTTCTCACAGTTGCTCCGCCAGTAAGTGACAGATTCAGGATAATGTCCTTTTGACTCTTGAATCTGGGCCTTTTCCATGAAAAAAATGCTGCACCTCAGAAAGCAGTGAGGACAAAAATAAAAGGAAGCACTGAGGTCATTAGTAGGGCATTTGTTTTCAATAGTTATGTAAATTTTAGGGAACTTAAGAGGAGGAAAATAATCATTTATTTTGGTTAGATATCACCATTTTTCTTTTTCTTTCTTCACTCCCAAAGTTCCAAGATTCTCTCTGGTATCATTTATGTTCAGCCTGAAAAGCTTCCTTTAGTGTTTCTTTTAGAGCTGTTAATGAATTTCTTAGTTTTTCATCCCCTGAGAATGTTTTTGTTTTATCCTCATTCCTGAAGGATATTTTCATAGGGTATAGAATTCTGGCTAAGTTATTTTATTTCAGCAATTTAAAGACCTTGTAACATTTTGGCCTCTATGGTTTCTGATGAAACCTACAGTATTTCAAATATAGTACCATGTATATTATGTACCATGTTTCTTTAGGTGCTTCGAAGATGGTTCTTTTTTATTTATTCATTCATTCATTCATTCTTTTTGAGACAGTGTCTCACTACATTACCAGGCTTGCCTCAAACTTGTAACCTCCAAACTCCTTCCTTGTTCTGATACCCAAGCCTGGCAGAAGGATTTCATATTCTTTCTTTGGAACTCTGGCTGTTGAGTTGTTCCCAGATCATTCTTTCACAAGTGGAAGGTCAAAAAAAGTCAATAATCTACATCAGAATGCTTATACAAGATGACCTGCCCCTGGGGTCACCCTGGCATAGTCCACCTCTGTAAAGGAGCTCTACATAGAGACATTTCCTTTTTTTAAAGCATGATTCAGATTTAGTAAAATTTTCTGTTTTTAACGCAAATGATTCATTTATCATTTATTTTAGTGCATCTTCATTAAGGTTTTGAGTTATTTGACCCAAGATTTTACATATTTAAATAGAGCTAAGGATTTTACAACCTTAAAAACAAACAGATCACAGTCATAATACCTACTCAATCTCACTGAGAGTCAGCATAGAGAAGTTCAACACCTTAAGGAAATGCTAGCAGAGAAATATACGTGAATATCTAACAGGTACATGTATAGTTTTCAATTAGAGGATGTATAATTAAACAGCTTAGTGTCAAGAAACTGGTGCTAATAAACAAAAGTTTTCCTTTCAAAGGAAATTATAACATCTTTGGAAAACTGTCCAGTTCTTTTAGTTCTTTCTTTAGTTCCCTCAGAATTCACACAGATACATTTCTTGAGACAACCCTAAAGTACTCTGTAGATGGAAATGGAATGTACATCTAGAACTACAGGTGAAAACTAAGACCTGGGCTCTGGTAGAACAATCATCCGAATTTTGGTCATCACACATTTGTATCCTGGAGGAAAGGTTCTTTGGCCTCTCCTGGCACTTGTGTATTTTGAAGGTGGTTGTGACTGTCACAGTGCTTTCTTCAACTGCTAGACCTTAAGCTTAAATTGGTATGTTCCAGAATAAACAAGGTGACAAATAAGGCCAGCAGAGCCAGTAGTACTGAATAAGCTCCAAAAATGAAGGGAGGCCCAGGGATGATGGAATTCTGTTTAAAGTGGAGCTGAGGGCTTGTGTTTGTCTCCAAGTCTGTTCCTGTTATTGGCAGTTCCTTGAGTTACACGTAGATTATGTAGGAAATGAATCCATAAAGGGCTGGCCCCAAACCATTGTGCAATCCTCGAATTCCTGTTACCATCCCTTGAACAACACCTTATTGATCAGCATCAGCAGGTTGTGAAAACATCATACTAATAGCTGGAAAGGTAATGCCACACATGGCTGCTACTGCCCTAGCAGCCCCTGTCAATCAAGGTCTTGAATCAAATCCACACCATGCCAGCTGTAATATTTGAAATCACAGACCCTGTAAAATGGTGTTATTTCCAGTTGACCTTATAAGTAAACTCAAGACGATGGTCTGTGCAATAATGGAAAGAATGCTAAGGACTGTTATGAATACTGCAACACATTCTGGCCCAAATTATTATCTGTCTGAGGTATTAGAAAAAAGGCTGGAATATTGACCTGCCTCCATTAGGTAGGAAGAAATACAGTAATGCAGATGAGCAGCATTATCGAATCTTGGCCCACTATTTCCAAAGAGGCCAAAGGGTCAGCCTATTCCCAGGAAAAGGGCCCTTTCCTTGATACTGGCTGCATCTTCTCAAGCAATGACTCAGGCACAGAAATAAGAATAAAGCAAGTATCTAGTGAAGCCGCTGCTATAGCTAGGACTACCAATAATACGCATCTGAGGTAAGCTCTGATCGCAGGTGACAACTTGCAGCAAATGTTGCTGAAACCAAGTCACAAGCCATACTTCTTTCACGCTCTTGGGTTACATCTGCTACATATGCAAATACCACGGAGAAAGTAACTACAAAAACCCCAGCAATAGAGATAACAGGAAAGTACCACCGTAGGGTTACCTTCATTAAAGGAAGTGCGGCACATGTGAAAAACACTGTTAGCAGCCAGAAAGATTTTCTACCCCAAACATCAGAAAGAGGACCAATAAGTTGGGCACTGAGAAATGGTAACAAACCCTTTACTCCATGAATTAAGCTATTCATCAGAAATGTATGTTCCCACCAGGGTGGGTGCCATAAATAATCCCCAAGCAAAACAACTTCAAAAAAACGACCACAAAGCCGTTATAAAGACTAGGAGAACCTATTCCTTGAAGTGTGCCTCCATCTTTAACGATCATCTTCTTGGTCAACATGATACTGAGGTTTGCGGCCCATTTCTTTGTCTTCTTCTGGGTCATTTTACCATCCTGACTCCTGGCACTGCCTTAACCACTCCCAGGGCGAGGGCATCTGCTGCTACTGCTGTGCCCAGCCCTGTCCGCCGCCATTTTGAGGGCTCGGCCTCCAGAGAGTTTTGCCTTTTATCCCATGGCTGGACTTAAAGCTAGGCCAACAAAACTTACATTTTTTTTTATTTCAATGTGAGTTTTGAAATAGTTCTGTCCTGCTAAACCATTTGAAATGTAATTCTCAATGGCAATTTGCAAGAACTCATTTTATTCTAAAATAAAATATCTCTGTGCCTAGCTCTGCATCACTATCAGATCATATGCAAGAAAATGAAATAGGTCAAACTTATTTAGTTGATGGGCAAGAGTTATGCCTTCTTGAGCATCAAAATAAAAGTTAGTTAGCTGACCTTCCAAGGTAGAGCTTGACTCGCAGCAACTGGCAAAATAAATCCAAATCTCACATGATGAGGAACACTGCCTGATTCTTCTCTGATGGCCAGTGCAAAACTAATGCATCCTCCTGATCTGTCTGTGATTTCTTAGTTTCAGAAATAATTTTAACATTGGGATATTATGCTTTAAATACAATGTTATTGTAGAGAAGATTTGCATTCACAAGCCGCAGTTGGTATTCCTCACTAGTTTTTATTCTCTTCTAGCTAAAGGATCATCAATCTTTATTTTTAAAATAAGTTTATTATCTATCTATCTATCGATCTATCTACCTATCTATCATCTATCCATCCTCTATCTGTACTGTAGATTGAACCCAAAGCCACAAGCATTCTCATCACTTAGCTACACCCAAAACCCAATTTTTATTTCATTTGACTTTCATTTGTGGTTCCCATGTCTATCAACAGATCTATAAGCAGGGGCTATCTTCCTGTTCAGGAAGTATTGGAGAAACTGTTGAGCTTGAGGGGAGGCTCCACAGGAGGGAATATGATGGAAAACCCTTTATGTTAGGCAACTTGTACCGTTTCTCAGGAGGTCTTTGATTACAATAACGCAAAGAAAAGCACTGACTTAGAAGACTGCATGTAACTATTATAGTTCCTCAGTGAAAACTTTAAAGTTGTATAAAAAATTTTAATACAGCTAATTTGTGGTACAGGAGTTGTAAATGTATATTATACACCCCAGCAATAGAGTACTTATAAGATTTCCATGGTAAAATTTAGAGAATTCATTAGTGATATACTATTCATAAATATAGATTCCTTTTAGTTTAATTACATAAATTTGTTAATTATTATTATAACTTTTAATTGGTATAAACAGTAAAAATTAATACTTCTGTTTGGGCAGTAATGATTCAGATTTGAGCTACTAGTTAGCTTTAGTCCATTTACAGACTTTTTATTAATTTTATTACTAAAAGGAATGATAAAAGTGATCAGATCTGTTTGTGCCAGTAGTGGCACAAGCCACCCAGTGGAACAGTCATGCATCAAGATAACTTGGTAACTGAGGAAATAGTAGCGGTAAATAAAAGGAGGGGAAATTCAGGGATGATGTCTCAGTTTCTGACTTTGAGAAGAGAATACGGGAGAGGCACTGATCATGGGATAATGTATTCAGGTTTGGGCAACTTGGAAATCAAGTTTCTTTGAGACATGTTAGTGGAAATACTGAGTGGATAATTTACAATAAATCTCAGGGACATAGAGAAGGCATATATTGGAACTACTAACTTGGGAGTCAAGATATAGGTGGGAGCTAAAGACAAGGGTGTGAATAAAAGAGACCATGGAAGTATCCTGGGGGATGCTTACTTGCAAGGGAGAAGAACAGGAGAAGGGGGGGGCTGCAGAAATGACAAGCAATGCGGGACAATGATCAGAAGAGAGTGGTCAAAAAACTGAGAGGTGACAATTTCAAAAAGGAAGAGTTAGCATTCACTCAGTCAGCCAGGTATGGTGGCCCCAGCCTATAATCCCAGCACTCAGGAGGCTGAGGCGGGAAGATCTCTGTGAGTTCTAGGCCAGCTTGGGCTACATAGTGAGTTCAATGCTAGCCTGAACTACATAGCAAGACCCTGTCTAAAAAATCCAGAAAGACAAACAAACCTCCAAGTATCAATAAGAACAACAAAAATAAAACAACAACAGCAACCACAAAAAAGAAAACAAAACAAAGACTCCAAACCAAAACAGAACAAAAAAATTCACTCAGTCAACTAAGATTTACTGAGTTACTACTATCTACCCAGGGATGCTTGCACTAGTGGAGCTTATATTCATTTGAGAAGAATCAGACAACAGGCATAGTAAATGAACAAATGACTGAATCTGAAAGAAGTTGACAGATGTTATGAGGCAAAAGACCAAGAAAATACGTTCAAGAGTTCTGGTGCAAGAAGTCCAGTTTAAATGTGGTGAGCAGGATAGACATCATTGAAATAGAAAAACATGAGCAAAGTCTTGAAGAAAGTAAGAGATGACGACATGGATTTGTGAGCGGAGAACGTCCCCTCTGAAGAAAGGGGACAGACACCACAGAGGCTCTGAGGCAAATGCATTCCGGAAGTGTTTGTGGAGTAACAAGGAACCAGTGTGCCAGGAGCAGAATGAGGAAGGAGGAGACCAGAGAAGTGATGAGACATTAAGAGGGTGGCGGATACTGGGCATCTTCTTTACAGGGACTTTGTCTTTACTTTGAAAGGAATTTGGAATTATAGGGTTTTGATCTTTGTTGAATGCAGTGTTGAGGCTGTAGCTCAGTGTGCAAGCATAAAAGCAAGGAGAGCTGTTCCTGTTAAGAGGCTATGATAACAATTCAAGAAGAGGGGATCATAGCTTGTATCAATTTGATTAAATTGTACATATGTACTAAAATATACTTTCTTTAAAAAAATTTTTTTTTGTACCAGGAATCAAACTTAGGACCTTGCGCTTGCCAGGCAGGCATTTATGCCACTGAGCTATATCCCTGGCCCCATATACTTTCCTTTTTTATTTTTTTGGTCTTTTTGAGACAGGGTCTCATTATGCAGTTCAGGGTGAGTTTGAACTTACTTTGTAGCCCAGGCTGGCCTCAAACTCATGGCAATCCTCCTGCCTCAGCCTCCCAAGTCATGGAGTTACAGGCATGTGCCATGCCCAGCTGCACTATCATATAGTTTCTTTTAAAAAGTTTCAGCTTCATTGAAGTATAATTTATTTATTTATAACAGATATCCAATTCATTGAAGTATAACTTAAAATCAATACATCTGCCTGGCTTGAGTTTGGGTGCAAACTTCCCTAGTCTGCGTCATTCACAGTTCACCTATAAGCACCCACATGCATTCACCCTACTCAGGACCAGAAGATTTTCAGTAATGGTTAAAGTATTGTGGAAGAAATTCTTCTGTTTTCAACCTGTGGCCAAAATTCACTCGGAGCAGTGACTACCATTGAAGGTATTGTAATCCATCAAGATTTAATAAAATGCTAATTATGATGCTAACAATAATAAGAATAATTTTTAATAATCATGCATAGTAGTATTGTATCACTGCTCTGTGGCAGAATAGCGCATTGATAGTTTAAGTTTTTAATATTTTATAAATCTTGATGTATTTTTATTCTCTTTTCAAATTGAGGAAACCAATGCTTAGAAATGAAATGTTGTAGCTCTAAGAATACAAACTTGGCTTTGTAGCTGTAGGTGCCACCTTAGCTGCAGCGAGGCACAATGCTGAGGCACAGCATAACTAGAAATGACCCATTATGGTGTGTGTGTGGAGGCATGCTTCTTCAAGTGTAATGCCCAGGCAGCCGAGGAAAAGCTGGTGGAAAACCTGAAAGTCTGAGGAAGGAAGGTGAACTCAGTTGGGTACATGACATCTTACGGGTCAGTAACTATGTACTGAGCCTCAACTTTCCCATCAACAGAACTCTGGGTTGTGCAGGGTTGTGGAGGGTACATAGTGCAGTACAGCCAACATTGCATGCCTTATAGTATAGATAGCAGTAAGAATGACCTGAAAGCTTTAGTTTTTATTGTAGCATAATGTAGACAATTGTTGTCTTTTTCACAGTCAACTGTTATGACAGAAATATACTGAAAGCAGAATGTGATATATGTACTTTTGTTTCATGTGAAAAACAGCTTATCAAATACAGTACAATGAAAATCAAAACAAAAATCCTTGCTGAAGTGGTAATGGACCAATAATATCAGGGATTAATATTTTATGGATGCGGTTTGGTAATCCCTGTTCTTTATTGGAATAATAGAGAAGTAATTGCACCTTACTTAAATAAATTGAAATATCTGAATTATGTCATCTACATCAATTTAAATGTGAAAGTGATTTTAATTCCATTTACTAATATTTGCTCAAGAGAGTTTAAAAAGGAAAATGTGGAAATTCTGAGGGAGCTAGGAACTTGTGTTTACTGTGGCGCTTCATGACACATTATCAAAAGCCTTGTTCTGTAACATAAAATCGCTAGAACATGGCATTGCCCTCTTGTTCTTAACAACAAATCAATTCAGTTTTATATTTTGTGAAATTAGAAGGTGTTACTCTTGTGTGACATCAGAGGCCAAGGAGCCAGTTGATCCATATCTACAAGGGGGGGGTACTCATAACCAATATTTCAATTCTCTGCTTCCTGAATGAGGCCCCAGAAATACCCCAAGAGAATGTTAGAAGTCCTGCTATGTAAGTTGGTGGGACTGGAGGCGGGTGAAATAAGTTTAGTGAGGAGCGTTTTGATACCAAGGTTAACTGGGAGGTTAGTGGTAGAACTGGGTTGGAACGTGATACCATTTGTGTCTTACCTGGTTAGCATGACCTCTGGAACCTCACATGGGAGGTGACATCTACTCCATTGTTTTTCTAATAGCAAATTTTGTTGAGATAAGTGTAGGTCTATGTGTAGTTGCAAGAGATAATTCATTTTCATTTCACCTCTTTCTCCTCAATGGAAAGATTGCTTCTTACTTTGTGGAAATATATCTCTCTAAGATGTAGGACCAGATGTACTCCAGGTAATATGTGAAAGTTCATAAATAATGGGACCAAACTGGCACTTTTCTTCTTTTATTCCAAGGTCGGCTGCTTTGAAAGATGTGGCAAGTGTGTACAGTGATAGTACAGCAAAAGCTGCAAATTAACCTCCATGGAGATGGGGCCCAGAAAGGGGCAGGAGAGCATTGACCAGACAAACCCCAGATGGGAAGAGGGGGAACATGAAGCCGAAACTTTCCCCTGTTCCAATGAGTGTGAAGAACTGATAAAGAAGCACCAAAATGGTTCCAAAGCTGTAACTAAATGGTTTGATTCCATAGTAAGGGTTTCTGCTGTCAGGTAAGGAAAAGTACCCTGCTATGAAACTGCAAGTGAACAAGTTACTCTAGTGCCCCACGCAGAGCTCTACTAGAACCAGCAAGTGGTATGCATTTGGTGGATACGGACAGTGACAAACAGGAGCACAGTAATTGGACAGAGACCCTGGTAAGGGGTTAGCTGAAGGCAGTAGTTGCAATGTGCTTAATAGCAGGTGTGTGTGTGTGTGTGTGTGTGTGTGTGTGTGTGTGTGTGTGTGAGGCTAAGGCCCCTGAGAAGATGTGGAAAACTCATAATGTTCAGGGCACTTCAGGTGTCAGCCCCTCCCAGTGCAGTAGCATACAAGGTTAAAGTTCCAAAAATCAAGCTAGCAGACCTGTCACGTGGAATAATCCATCCATCACTGCTTGGATGGATGGACCTCAATCCTCCAAGCCATTGTGCTAGTAGGAAATACCCTTTACATTTTTCTTTTCTGAGGGAATATATTGATAATTTGCTAAAACATAGAAAGTATTTCTCCTCCATTTAACTGGGGTAAAAAATGAGGCAAACCTGCCAAGAAAGGATGTGAAACTGACAGAGGGCGAGGCAGTAAAGTACTTAATGCACTTGCCCATCAGAAATTGTGCTTAATAGGTAGTTGCCGGGATTCTCATTCAATTGCCAGGTTTTATGTATAATGTTTCTCTTATTTTCAACATGAGAGATATAATAAAAAGCTAAAGCTTGTATGTAAGTACACTGAACTAGAAAATAAAATTAACATTTATTTGGTAAAATAAACATTTAGAGGGAGTACAGTACCAATGTATAGCCAAGTATACAAAGGTACAAAATTATATACATGTGCTCCTTCTGGCTCACTGTGGCCACTGTACAAGTGGTCTTGGTGGAATAAACCTCCAGCTTGCTAAATCTGGTGTTTTCAAGTGACAAATCTGACTCTAATAGGTGCATCTGGAAGGTTTCAGTGAGTTTTGCGGTCATTTGGTCATATTTAGAGGGTTTTTTCTAGTTTTTTGTTGGTTTATTTGTTTGTTTGCTTTTTGGTACTGGAAAGCAAACTCAGGACCTTGCACTTGCCAGGCAGGCACTTGTGTAGAGGTGATTTTTAATAGAAAAGTTATCTTTAGTAGAAATGTCCACAATGCCTGTCATATAGCAGAAGATCAAGAAATACTTTTCAAAAGAACAAATGAACAAGTGAATGAAAGTTCTCAGGAATCTGGCTATAAAATCTCTTCTGTGCCCTGAAGATCTTCATACCAGATACTAGAAAAAACTAAGCATTATCCATATGACTTTATGTGTTTTCAGAATCTTCCAAATAAAGAGATAATCAAAGTCAAATTATTTATTGCATCCGCTTTATTTGGGGGGCTTTCCACCATCTACCTTTGGGATCTCTAGGCTTGTGCTCTGCACTGAACATATATATTTGTCTGTGAGCTAAGGCATGTAAAAGCCAGATGGAGACCCTGAGTTAGGGTTATTATTTAGTGGTGAAATCTGCAGGGCATTTCCTGTATTTCTCACGAGGTTGAGCATCTGATTACCTTTATACCTGAAAGACAGTTCTATCCTCTAACCTGAAAAGTGGTAAAATAGCCAATACCACAGGAGTGGATGGTAATGTAACAGAAGAGAGAAGCATCAGCTCATTGATATTTGTCATTTTTATTTGCAATACTTTAGGTCCAAGTTTCAAACTTCAATATTTTTACACTCAAGACACAGTCATGCACAATCCATATTTCAATTTTCTATTGCTTCAACCACAATTTAAAATAACGATATTAGAAACAAAATCCTTTAAAAAGATTGTATGCTGAAGG
>PVLD010034998.1:0-12172 GCA_004027595.1 Dinomys branickii | reverse complement strand
TCCCTACTATCTTATCTATAATTTGGTATTTCCTTTAATGTTTTTGTGTTAACTAATGTGAAGATAACTATGTAATACAACATCCAGTTCTAATTCCCTACTATATTCTGTATAACTTTGTATTTTTTGTATTGTTTATGGCTTTTCTGGTTCATATGTCTCCATTCTTTTGTCTTTAAAATAAAATTAAAAAAAAAAATAAAAGAAAACCATTACAGACAATACAGAGTTTCAGTAGACAAGACAGCAGGGGAAACTTTCTATATGGGTGGTGACAATGTAAATTAGTACAACCACTATGGAAATCAGTGTGGAGAGTCTTCAAAAAAGTAAATATAAAAATTTCATTTGAGCTAGCAATACCCTTTGAGTATCTTTCTGAAAGAGTTAAAGTTACATTATAGTGATACAAGCATACCCATGTTTACAGAAGCACAATTCACAATAGCTAAATTATGAAAGCAACCCATAAACCTATCAGTGGGTGAATGGAGATAGCAAATGTACATTATATGCACAATGAAATACTACTCAGCCATAAAGAGGAATAAGTTTGAGTTCTTTGTGGGAAAGTGGATGACCTTGAGAGCATATGCTAAGTGAAATAAATCAGACCCATAAAGTTAAATATCACACGGTTTCTCTTCTGTGAGAAACCTAAAATATAAATAATTTAAAGAGCAAAATAAAAAAGAGATGGTAAAAAACAGGGAGGTGGATTTTATGGAGATGGGAAGGGATCTCAGGAAAGAGAAAGTGTGGAGGGTGAGGGAAGGAAGGAGAATGTTTTGGTTATTTTTCCCTTCATTCTGGGACAAAACACCCAGCACCCAGAATTAAGGAAGGAAAGGTTTATTAACTCACACTTTGTGAAGGTGTCAGTTCATACTCGGCTGGCTCCAAGGCGGAGTGGTCCACGGTCCAAGGCAACCATTCCTGTTGGAAGAAGATAGCGAAAGCAACAAGAGCAAAAGGGAGGAGCGGCAGCTGGGGTGGCGGCCTCTTCCCTCCCTTACATCGTACGCAGACTACTCGCCCCAGGGCGGGTGCAGCACTCACAGCCACAATCCCAGTATTAGACCACGGATCAATCATAGACTCTGCAAGCCCACCCCACGACTGCATGAGGCTTTGGGGGACATCCAGACACAAACCATAACACAGAGCTAAAATGATCGAGAGAGGATAGCTGTGTGAACTGATTCCCAAGGTAAATACGATGATTACATATGATGAACATATACCAATTATAAAAAAATATAAAATGTAACAAAATAAAAAGGAAAAATGACCGATTATTAGAATAAAACTTAGTCACAATGTATTTATTTCTTAATATAATCTTTTTATTGTTTGGCTTTTTTTTTTTTTTTTTTTTTTTTGGAGCCAGGGCCTTGCTATGTAGCCCATGTTGGCCTCCAACTCATGGTGATCCTCCTGCTTCAGCCTCTTGAGTGCTGGGATTACAGGGATGTGCCATGGTGCCCTGTTCTTATTATAGTCTTGAATTCTTTTTGCTAATGTGTTTTCTAATTCTAGTGGCCAGTTTATTACTTTTGTATAACTACACCTAAATAATAGATATGAGAATTTTAATCAAGATAAAAATCATATTATTTTAAAAAAAGAAACAATAATCTTTTGAAAGACCAAAGGAAAACTACTTTTTTTAGAACATTAAGGTTAACGTTCCTTATCCCAATTAACTATCTTGGAAAACACTGTTAGAAATCACTCTGCAGAGATAAATTTTACTATATCTTTACAAAAGTACAACCATACATAAAGTTGTAAAACAAATTTATCAAGAAATATAGGTAGATATATTCAGTGAATATCATACAGAGGGACCCAAAGTTTGCTGTGTTAAGCAAATATTTTTGTCATCATTCTCCACGATGTTAACCAATGAAATTAAGGAAGTCCATGATCATCTGGCTGAAACAGTTTTGCGTTTCTAGCAAGGAAGCAAAGGATTTCTGAGAAGGTATGGAGATAGTTTCTAAGGATGGCTGCCACCAATTCCCTCTTTCTAGGTACCCAAGCCCCTTCTTCCATCCATCAAGCTATCTTGGTATCTGGATATCTTCCTGAAAAGACTCTGCTTCCTCTCTTTTTGAATCAAATGTGGCATCCAGGCTGGCTCAGATCAAGAGAAGACAGGAAAGGGCGTTTGCCAGTGAGGGGCTCTATCTTTAAAGGGATCAGAAGGTTCCTCTTCCTGGGGAGCTCAGCCACCAGGGGGAGAGGCGAGAGGAGTGCAAAAGAGGAGAGGGAAGGGAAGCAGGGGGAGGGAGGAAAGGGGAGGATTGAGGAGAGGACGGAGAACTATGTGAAGAAGCTTTGGAGTGGCAGATATGTGGATGATATGGATTAAGCTTTTTCAGATGTTTCAACTCAGCCTAGTGCCAACTAAATCCGCCTGGGGAATAATTTCAGCCTATGCAGCTGAGATAGGAGAACCATTCAGGGGAGTCCTGTACAAGACTTGGATCCTAGGATCATAAGAAATAATGGTAAAGACAAAGTTAAAAAACTTACAGACTGCAGAATGATTTAAATTCTTCACTGTATTCTGTAATTTGAATGTCTGTCCAAGATCCTCAAGTGAGATTAAAATATAATTAACCAAATTCACATTACCAAAGGCACTGCAAGTTCCCCAAATTAGCCTTTTTTTCTTTCTGCTCCTACCACCACATGGGAGATTTTAGATGAAAGAAATTAACAGGAAAAGAACTTGGCTATTACTAACACAGGTATTTCAAACCCAAATGCCTACAAAGATTAGACAAGCAAGGCCATTCTGCATTTATTCAGGTGTAAGAAAATAGGGGATGAGAAATGAATTTTGACAAAATATTAGAGACACATTTCAAAATGTTAAAACTTTTTGCATCTTTAAAAGATAAACTATGCAACTGGTCTCCCCTAACGGGTTTTCATGCCCAGAACAAAACATCAAGTTTTAGAATCAGCAAATTCATGAAGTGCTATCTTTAGTAGGTGTGTGTTTACCTCACAATTTAAGCGAATTTCCATTAGATTAAAAACATCTCAGTATTGTATCACAGCTAAATTTTTTCAAAGAACTGTAAGGAAATACATTTAATTTGAATTAATTATGACCAATTTTCTTAGTCAGCTAACATGTAAGCTGTCAGCTCTCCGAAGTATAGATGTGCTGGTGGATGACAAGCATATTTGAGAGCAGTGATTTTTAGAAAATTACAATCCTAAGCAACTGCCACAGTGTTTTTAAATGATTGCAGTTTGCCCAACAGAGAACTTTATTTGGTGCTCATGGTTTGCAGTCACTGGAAGGTCAACTGGCCATGTAACTTGCACTTCATCAGTAAGTCATGATCCCAATCAGTAAAGAATAAAGCTCTATTTTTCTAAACTTCCCTAGACTCACAGACATCTTAGACCATGGAAATAACTTCTGAAGCTGGATGGTAGCAGTGGCTCAGTCACAGGCCTTCTCATTTATTCGTTTAAAAATTTAAAGGATGTCCCTAAGCCTCTTGGAAATTCAAGGTCTCTAGCTAGTGCCAACCACATTAGAAAATATTAGTTAGCCCAGCACTTCTCTTTGTTTAAGTAGAAATTGATGAAAATTATTTTGCTTAACCCCACTATGCAATAAGAGTAGGTTTTCAATAGCACCTTTTATTCTCAAGGTGTCGTGGAAGAGGTTTGCAAAGTAATGAGTTAAAATAGGGAGAGCAGCACGACTACGCTGGCAAATGGATCAGTCATTATGTGCCCGACAATAGCTCACGCACATATAAGTAATTAATGTCCTTCAGATGTACTTTATCATACTTACTTTTCACAGTGTTAAATTATGACCTTAATTTTTATTCCTAAGACTTTCCTATTTATCCGGTATTGAATTATTTTATTGAACATATTACCATTTATTTTAAAAAATCATTATCATTTCAATTATTCTTGAAAGAGCTTTCTAGTTCATGGCCCTGCATATAATCTCATGGGCCACTTCTTGGGTGTTATAAAAAAAAATTAAAAATAAGAATGGAATAAAATTAAAAACCCAAGTAGGATGAAATCTGTTAGTTACATTGTGTCTCTGCACACTACCACGAAGCTAAATGGGTCTTTTCAAATTTAAAGCAAATGTGTTGTGTGCGAAACATTTGTGATTATTTTTCCATTAAGCTATAACATCTCTATTTTATTGTGCTTGAGATGAAACTCACAGTATTGTATAGAAGATATACAAGTTGGATCATATATTAAAGTATTTTTAGTGAATGAAATATGTGACTAGTTGGAAGGCAAGTCACCAAATGTTAAGGATTCATCTTTCAAAATGGATGCAGTAGATTTCTGCACTCAGTGAACAGCCAAGATTTCACAAAAGTGATCACTGAATGCACAAAGTTGAAAACAAACCCCAATACACACAACAATAAATGCTGTGGCAATGAATAATTATCGGTCTTACGAACCCTAATCATCTATGGTTTATCTTAATAGCAGTTAACTGTGGTCTTTGAATTCCTTTATCTGTAACAATATTTAGATTTTTCCCCCCAAGCTTCTGATGGTGATATTTTCCAAAGCAAATGAAGGAAAAGAAAACTCAGTCATTAGAAAACATAAAGCAATCTGCAAAATGATAAAGCTCCCCCTCACGCTCTGCTCCCCACATCAAATGTAGACCATATGCCAAGGCCACTCCTTAACTATAACTGACTGTTGTTACTGTAGTAATCAGTCTCTGTCAGAGCAATTACTTAAAATCATCCGTCCTGGTTGTTTTTCACAATCCATAGCACACTGAGCAGAACAATGCCGCTGACAATCCGAATGGCGCAGATGGAATTATCATACCTCACACCCTGCCTGACTGACAGTTACCTGCAGGAAGGGGGAGGGACCCTATCATCTGGAGGGGCAGCTTGCTTGTTGTCAAAGAGGGGGAGAGGGATCCCTTGAGGCACTTTTGTCATCTAGGGAATCAGCAGACACTTCCTCCTGGCATGTGCAAAACAAACAATGACATTATTCTCCAGGACAGGCAGTGGGGTGGGCATTATCCATGTTGAGGCTGGTTTTATATTAAACAGGTTAATCAATAGGTTTCCCAGTCACTGCAAGACCCTCATTAGCAAGCCATACAGACTGCAATTCATTAGCTTCCCTGGCCTTGAACTCGATCAATATTTCAACCAACTATTCCAAAGTACATTGTTTAAAACACTGTTTCTTTCTTACATTTACTAGTAGTGATTGTGTGTGTGTGTGTGTGTGTGTGTGTGTGCGAGAGAGAGAGAGAGAGAGAGAGAGAGAGAGAGACAGAGACAGAGAGAGAGAGACAGAGAGAGAGAGAGATAATTGTGAAGTGAGGGTTTAGGAGATTGGTAGAATCTGTCCCAGTTGTATCAAATGGTACAACCATAAGTGTATATATAGACACACACTTTTGAACAAAAATACTTTTAACTAAGCAAATATTATTTTTCCTCAGCCTATCTTTTATTAAAAACCAACCAACCCAGCAGACAAAAAAAAAAAAAAAAAAAAAAAAAAAAAAGGGAAGGGAAATCTTTGGGGGGGGCGGGATGCAGGATTTTATGAGAGTGGAAAACAAAACAGCCTTTTTTCCTCAAGGGCTGATGTTCCTAAAAAGACCTGTCTCTCTCCAGCGTGGTGCTGATTTCAATCAGCCTGCTGGGAACCTTCGGAGTCAAGCAGCTCGGGGCGGGGCATTTGCTTTAATGAAAGTCACTGCAGGCTTTAGGCGCCTCCATAATCCTGAAAGGAAGAAATGTATTCATATTCATTCTCAGTGAATTCAGCTCAAAATAATTAGGGAAAGGAAGGAGGGATAACTTTCGCATTTTCATCCTTTGCGCTTGAACTATCTATACTAAAGGAAGCAGAGAGGAGCATAAGCTTAATGAGGATAAGTTTGTAACATAGAGACGTTTTGATACATAACACCTCCACACATGTATATTCTTTTCATAAATTTCTTTGATGACTCAAAACACTAACAGAGAAGGAACTCATTTGTTTCAGTAGGGAGAAAAAGCAGATGAAAAGAATTCATTCTTATGGTACACTGACAATCAAACTTATACCCACCATACACATCAGTGGGCCACCAACGGGATGTGTTTAATCATTTTAAACCAGTTATATGACTGGAAGATACGATTCTGCTAGACTTCTCAAAAGTATTTCTTTGTTGGAAGTTGGGATATTAAGGTTATAAGATACTCCTGAATAATCAGAATTTATGGCATAGTTACTCAGAAAATGGCCCAAGACAGAAGTTCCTAAAGCAGTATCACCAAAGATAGGTCTTCTGAATTTCTTTGTTTTTTGGACATCAGCAA
Organism: Dinomys branickii; assembly: GCA_004027595.1. Taxonomy (NCBI): domain Eukaryota; kingdom Metazoa; phylum Chordata; class Mammalia; order Rodentia; family Dinomyidae; genus Dinomys; species Dinomys branickii. The sequence continues at coordinate 5,798 of PVLD010034998.1, read as the reverse complement.
ATTTTAATGTGAAAAGTACAGCTATTTTAATTTTGCATTCACTTAAATTTGGGCAGTGCAGCAGGTGAAGCACTTTGTAATTGAACCCCAGAAGCCCCAGAAGTGCTGGGAAACCCCATTCTGTGTGGGTGGGAGTTAGCGTCTCTCTGCACACTTAGGAAAAGTGTAGATGTTCTCCCTGCACTGACTAAGAGTCAGGGACCCGCTGGAACAAGAACAAACAGAATCTCACAGTCTGCCCCATTATAGCCGCCACTGGTTACCTGTGGCTGCTGGGCCCTGAAACATGGCTGGCATGCATGGAGACTCAGTGTAAAAGGAAAATATCAAATTTTGAAAATTTAGAGAAAAAAGAGTGAAAAATATCCCATGGATAGCTTTTGGGATCATTTACTTCCTGAAGTGCTAGAGTTTGGAAGATGCTCAGTTAAAGGCAATATAAGATTTCATTTTTCTGTTTCCTTTTACCTTTGCTGTTTTTTTTTTTTTTAGTGTCCCTAATTGGGTAATTTGAAATTATACACAAGGCTCACATTGTATTTGACAAACACCAAGGTTCAGAGACATCAGGGAGTGTCTAAGTAAGAGAACTGCGTAAAGTGCAGACTGGTCTCATTTCAAAGGTTCTTCTCTTTCCAGCAGGTCTTGCTCCACTCCGTGTCCTGTTGCTGATTTGTGAGAGTTAGAATGAGAATAGTTTGGGTTCTTAATTCATATGTCTTTCACCTTTGCCTAATCCATCGATTTTGTCAGTAGCCAGGCTGTTGTCATATGAGGCAGGACGTTGTAGTTTAGATGAGTCGGCCACAGGGTCATTAGCATCCCTGGCAGAATCTACTAATCGCTTGCCTCAAATTTCTGTGACTGCTATAATTTAAAAGACATCCCTCTTCATTCCACACCACCCCTAAGGGATGATATCATGCTGTGTTTGGAAACATTGATCTAGACCAGGAGTCTGCAGACAGTGGCCTTAGAGACACATTTTGATTCTTTAAATAGAATTTTCTTAGGACTTGGCTGGCTATGCCTATTTATTTCCATTTATTCCTACTTTCAAACTATGTTGAGGGCAGAGTAGAGTAGTTGAGACAGATAGACTGTATAGCATACAAAGGTGAAAATATTTACTGTCTGGTTTTGTAAAGAGAAGGAAAAGCTCCCTCAAGATCCACTCCCATATATTGTTCTGTCGTAACTAGTATCCTTGATTTGGAATGTGCTTGTTTTCTTTGGTTCTGATCTTTTGCACTTTACACTTCCCATGCACCCTATTCTCTCTCCCACAGACATGGAAATTTCTAAACTTATATTTGCAACTCCTAGCTGTGCCTATAGTGCTGTGTTCGGAAAACCTGCATTCTGGCTTGGACCCTACTTGTGTGTTCTTGAGAAAGTCTTTATTTCTCCTCTTTGAGGCCACCTCTGCCAACTGTTATGGAGAACTCACAGGTCTTACCTCCACAATTGTCCCATGATGAAAGGACCCAATATTATTAGAGCCCTAAGTAATACCAGGGATAGATCCAGGTTACTCTTCTTTTCTTGACCTGGACTCCAAAACAAGGCTGTCAGATTCTCCTTTTATAGTCATGGATGCACATTTCTGCAAAGCTGTTTCTCATCTCTTCCCCACATCAGTTTTACTGTTATTGCTAGTTTTTCTTCTCTAGCTTTCAAGAATGTCATGAGAACATGCTAGTATTTGTCTTACCAGATGCATCTTTCCCCTAATACACAGGTCAATGGCCACTAGTACCAGGGATCTAATGCAAGGGTCACTGAAATAAACCCTTGGGCAAAGAAGAGAGCACTGAATTCAATTTGTAGTTGACCAGATGATTAGAAATCAAAGAGGTGCCATGTTGCCTTATTGCTTAAAGCAAGTAAATAACCTTGCAAAAAAGTTCAGAATTAATTGGAGTTGAAATAATTAGAGACGATGATAAGCCAGCCACCAGAGAAATGCAATAGTCAAGCTGTGTGGTAACAAATGCATTGATTAACATATGTCAGGACAGCACAGAATGTAGCTGAGAAACAGAAGTATGAAGGTGAAAAAAAAAAAAATCACCGGCTTCAATAGCAGCTTTTAGTCAGCGCTCCATCCCTTATTTCCGAGATGAGAGAAATCTGAAACTGTTTTGCAAGAGAGAACGTGAGCCCGAATGGCCAGCATGCCACATGGCTAGCCGAGCCACTGATTCGCAATAAACAAACGCGTCGGAACATCCAAGGGATATACTTGATTCTGTGATCAGCTGATGAGTGAGCCACCCCCAGTTCCTGCATCTGAACAAGGTTCGCAAGGGTCATCTCTCTGCAAACGATGACCTCTTTACTCAAAGCATAAAATGATCCATTGCAGCTGAAATGCCCTTAGCTTTCGAACTTCAGAAGAACCACTTCACCTGAAATGAGCCTGGCGAGTATAACAGCACTGGCATGTGGCCCACTTGTGGCCCACAACTGAAAAGGAACCCTAGACCAATGCATATTTGCACGGCGTTGGAATTTTCAAAGCGCTCCTCTGCATCAACTCCTAGGTGAAATGACCGCGTGGATGAACGGACAGAGAGAACAACATCACTCCGCAGAGCTGGACCTCCTCCCGCCCTCCCCAGTTTTTTCACAGAATTTAGGACATGACTCAGTTTCTTAACACATTGGGGGAAAATTTCTTCAAAGAAAGGAGTGATGTGTGAAATTAAGAAACAGAAGGAGCATAAGGAAGACAATATGGTAACACACAGTTAAGTTTCCAAGACTTGAGAATATATCTCTTGCAAAATATCCCTGTATGCTAAAGTGCATTCTGTTTATTCTAGCTTGGTGGCTCAGCTGGTCATGGAATATGTTAGCAAATGGCAGACTGAAAATGTAGAGCAAGGTTGGACTAACAGGGGTTTCACCAAGAGGAAATGTGGGGCCTTGGGGGTAGTTTATATGGTCCAGGAGACATTAGGGATTGACTAAAAATGCACAGTGGGGAGAAAAGGAATGGGAAACAAAGAGGACAAAATAACCCTACAGATTTAATCAATAGTTAGCTTCCATAGTCCCTCACAGAATCATCCATATTATTAAATCATAAATAAATTGTCTGAGAATTGTAGCTGAATTGGGGCTCTTATTATCATAGCGAGTGTGGGCTGACCTTGGAGCAGAAGTGTCCCAGTAATTGAACAGTCCTTCAGCTTCAGACTGTGCTGGTGGAAGGGAGGGTGCTGTTCAACACACAATGTGTTCAGGTAAGAAAATGCCACTTGGGTGGAGCAGTTTCTAAAGAACTGAGCAAACCCCATCATTTTACAGCAAGTAAACTCGTTACTAGAAAAGTGATTATCAACATCTTATATTTTGCAAAACGGCCTTACAGTCTTTTGATGGGATGTACGCTCATCACTCCCCAGTTGTTTTTACCTGTTTTTATGGATTAGGAAGGTGAGTTTCAGTGACTTAGAGAGACTTTGCAGGGTCAATAGTAATTCAACAGAGAAGTTTCAAACTCACAATCGCAATAACAGAAGGATTTAAAAATAGCCTTCTGATACATTTGCAGAGTGAATTACACCCATAAGACTTTGGCTTGAAATAGGGGATGCTTTTTTTCTACCTCCTTTATGCCAATCTCATTGCATTTTTAAGGTAATAGATTTAGGGAAAAAATATTTCACATGATTTATGTAATGAAAATTCTATTTTTAAAAAGCCTATAAATCAAGAAGAGCATATCCCAGATATTTTAATGAATTATCTCAAGTTTATAATTATATAAATTTAAGAAAAATAGGTATATTGTCCATGTTTATTTTTCCAAGTTCACTTACTACCTATTTGATAGTTAACATCTAAATTAACACCTAACTATTGAATCCTCTGTATTAGAAAGGAGAGGAGATTGAAAATTGTTTCTTTTAGGATAAATATCCTGTAAGCTGTCCTAGAATTCTCTCTCAATAACTATGCTTCAATAGCGTGAGCCTTTTCTAAAAAAATTTCTTGAAGTTACCCAAATACTCATAATCAAGCTCCATGATGTTAGCACTGTGTGTCATCTGCTAATCAAATAATTGACTCTCTGCATCCATGGAGGTAAATAAATAAATAAATGGAATTGCTTTTGTACGCCTAGGAATCATTCTGACAAATTATAGTGTCACTGTATTTGGGCTAAAGCCACTGAACTACACATAAAGTTATATTACATATCTGGGTTCTCAAGTTATGTATATCAAGTCTCTTAAATTCCTATTATCTCTTGATTGAGTAAGGGCTATAGGTTGAAAGAAAAGATTAGCAAGCTTTTTAGAGCTCTACTGTCAAGAAAAAGTACAAAATTGAAAACCAAACTCAATTGAATAGGCATAAAGCATAGTTCACAAAGAAAAATATTAGTAGAAAGGAAAAGTATAGGTTGACTACAACATATCTTTTATTTATTCATTTATTCCTTTTTTAAAATAAAAGTCCAAAAACATATTAACAAACAGACACCAATTAGCATAAAAAATAGTACAATCACAACTGATCTATAGACAAAGTGACATGGTCTCAACAGTGGTTATTGCTTTATCCATTGATATCTTCGAAGTGTAAATATATGAACCCATATACAGACATGCAAAATTGGTCAGACCATTAATCCTCTCAACAACATAAAAACACAAAAACCAGACATCCAAAGACAGAAAACAAAACAGGCAAACAACAACAACAACAACAACAAAACACCAATAGTTGCTGCTTTGCATATTGATATCTTCGAAGTGTGTGTTCAGGATAACACATACAGACATACAAGATTGATCAAATAACCCATCATCAATTATTCCTTAGCATTAAGTGATATAATACAATAGCAGAACCATGTTAGCCCTCCTGCATATATGTATATTCATATATACATACATACATTTCTGTCTCTTTCTTTTCTCCTTTCCCTCGTCCCATCTGTTCTTTGTTTTTGAACAGATTTCCTTCATGTCTCTTAGTTTATATTCCCACCCTCAGGTTCTTACACCAGTGATACAATGCGTTGCCTGCACATGTATCGCTGATTTATTTCACTTATGAGTATGGACTCCATTTTTGACCACTTGCCTACAAAGTTCCCAAAACTGTCTTTCTTTATAGCTGAATAATATTCCATTATATAAAAATGCCACAATTTTTAATCCAGTTTTCTGTGGATGGGCACTTGGGTTGCTTCCACATTTTAGCTATTACAAATTGTGCTGCTATAAACATGGGTGCACATATATCAGAGTGGTAGGATGTTTTCAGATATTCTGGGAAAATACCCAGAAGAGGAATAGCTGGTTTAAATGGAACCTCTAGACCTAGTTTGCTGAGAAATCTCCAAACGGCTCTCCACAGTGGTTGCACCAGTCTACATTCCCACCAGCAGTGTAATAGAGTCCCTACTTCTCCACAGCCTCGCCAGCATCTGTTACTGGATGTCTTTTTCATACTGGCCAGTCTTACTGGGGTGAGATGAAATCTCGATGTTGTTTTTATTTGCATTTCTCGAATGACTAAGGATGTGGAACATTTTCTCATGTATTTATTTGCCATTTGTATTTCTTTGTCTGAGAAGTGTGTATTCATCTCAGATACCCATTTCTGGATTGGGTCTTTGAATTTGGACAGGTACATGTTTTTTAATTCTTTGTATGTTCTAGATAGAAGACCTTTGTCTGAGGGACAGCCAGCTAGGATTTTTTCCCAATTTGTGGGTTTTCTTTTTACTTTGCTGGTGATTTCTTTAGATGTACAAAAACTTTTCAGTAGGATGA
>PVLD010034997.1:0-12172 GCA_004027595.1 Dinomys branickii | reverse complement strand
TGGAGAAATAAAATATTTCCACGACAAAGAACAACTGAAGAAATTCATGAGTGCCAAACCAGCATTGGAAAAAGCACTAAAAGATATTCTAGACAGAGAAAAAAGAGACCACAATCCCAAGAACAGCTATAGAAATAACTCCCTAAACAGAACAAATAATTAAACAGTCAGCAAAAGAAGGAAAACTTCAAATAAATAATATGACTAGAATAAGACAGACAGGAGAGAGGTACGTACCCTGAACTCAAGAAGGATCTGAAATGGAAACTGAAGCTCTAGCAAAAACCAAGCAGAACCTCTCCTGGAGGAGAGGATTGGAGGGCTGCCGTGGCACAGTCGGAGAGAGAAGAGACGGACAAAGAGGAAGCCACTGCTTCACACTCTTGGCCCAAGCCCTCGTTCCAGCGATTGCAGCTGCGGCTTCGGAGACCCATGCTCAGGGAAGCCTCCTGACTCGGCCGGGGGAGAGCGAAGTTCCAAGAGCCGGTCCAGACCTGGAGAGGAGAGGGCGCAGCCAGGAAAAGAGGCAATGGTGGTTGGGAACTGTCGTCAAATCCATTGTGAGGATGAGAGGTTGCAACAGCCAGGAGTCCCCACTCTGCAGCAACCTTCCTAATCAGCACCTGGAGGCAAGGTGGAGCCAGAGCAGCCAGTACACATCCTTCCACACCCAGCTCTATACCTGCCTCGAGGCTGTGGCCTCCTGCCTCTCCACTATGTGGGCGGCTGCCAGTGGGGAGCGGTGGGATGCATCGGCACCCACATCGGAGCCACAGCAACTCCCAGGGATCCAGCCAAGGAACAAACGGGAACTGGAGCACAACAGCAAGAGAGAGCTGCAGATGGAGGTGGCTCACACGACACCACGCCCTTCTCACTCCAGCATCAAGCAGGACGCATGAACTGAGTTACTGGGCTTCGACTCTCACCCTGAACGCCCTCTGTGAGCACCTTGAGCCTCGGCGGCCTGCGCAATCACCACCTGTTCCTGACAGCAATGGGACGAGTCCATAGGCTTTAGGACTCACCCCAGACTACTGATGCGAGCAACAAGAGTGTCTCCATACTGCTTGCATATATGAATGTTTGATGAACCCATGGTGACCGGGTGGGCAGCGGAGAGAGAACATCCCGGAGGAATGCCACTCAAACATGGCAATATAGCAACATGTGAAGGACAGAGATGAGGGAGGTAGATATCCTGAACTCGGGAGGGATCTGAGATAGGAAGTGAAACCCTCGGAAAGTCTAAGCAGAACCTCCTCTGGAAGAGGGGATTGCAGATCTGACATGGCGCAGTTGGAGGTAGACGAGATAGAGAGGGAGGAGGTTGCCGCTCCAAGCACACCCCTGGCCCACGCCCTCGTTTCAGCATTCATAGCTTCAGCTTCGGAGACCCATTGCCCAGCTGCAAGGGGTGGGGAACGGTAATGCTGGAGCCACATGGTCTGGACCCGCCCCCACCCATAGCCTGACAACAGGGCGGAGCCGGCCGGTCCGCTGTGAGTATATGTGCTTTCCCACCTCCAACCATGGCATTTTTTATACACCCCTGTATGTTATAGTATAGTCTGAGGCAGCTATATCTCTTCCCAAGGTGAGAGTCCAAGGATATAGATAAACCCAGCAGTACAGTTATTATCACAGGGAAGATAACTGATTGAGTGGTAGGGCAACGGAGATGAGGGAGGAGAAAAACGAACTGATCAAAAGGGCCATCATCTGTGTAACCTGAGTAACAAAGATGAAGGTAACATTATGTAGGACAGCATCCAGAGCTAATTCCCTTCTATCTTCTCTATAATTCTGTATTTCCTCAGTCGTTTTTGTATTAGCAGAAATGAAGATAACTTTATATTATACAGCAGGTAACATTATGTAGGACAGCATCCAGAGCTAATTCCCTTCTATCTTCTCTATAATTCTGTATTTCCTCAGTCGTTTTTGTATTAGCAGAAATGAAGATAACTTTATATTATACAGCATCCAGTGCAAATTCCTTACTATCTTATCTATAATTTGGTATTTCCTTTAAAGATTTTGTGTTAACTAATGTGAAGATAACTATGTAATACAACATCCAGTTCTAATTCCCTACTATATTCTGTATAACTTTGTATTTTCTATATTGTTTATGGTTTTTCTGGTTCATATGTCTCCATTCTTTTGTCTTTAAAATAAAATTAGAAAGAAGAAAATGCATCCGCAGCTAATCATAAGCACCCAGCGGCTAGGACGTCTCCCACAAGATCACAAGGCAAAAGGCAACTTTCAGTCACGCTGGCGGTCCACACCAGAGATCAGAGTACATGCTTGTACTCCTAGCACTCAGAAGGCTGAGGCAGGAGGATCACAAGCTAAAACCCAGCATGGGTAATCCAGAACCCTCTCTTGAAAAAATTTAGAAGCCCTGAGGCCATAGCTCTCCGGTGGGCTAGCCAGGGTTCCATCCTGAGTACTAAATGGAAAAGAAGAAAAGAAAGGGCTAGATGTAGTTGATCCAGGTGTGCTGGCTCACACTTGTAATCCCAGCACTAAGGAGGCTGAATCAGGAGTAGTGCCAAAATTGAAGGCCAGTTTGAGTTCAATAGCAGCCTGACTTTCATAGCAAGGCCCAGTCTCAAGAGAAAATCAGAAAGAAAGGAAAGGAAAGGAAAGGAAGGAAGGAAGGAAACAAGGAAGGAAGGAAGGAAGGAAGGAAGGAAGGAAGGAAAGGAAGGAAGGAAGGAAGGAAGGGAGAAAAGGAGGGACAGAGGGATGGAGGGAGAAGGAAGGAAGGAAGGGAGGGCATGTTGGCTAACACACGCAACTTCTTGGATTTAACCCCATCACCACCAAAGAATAGCCAAGTATGGTGGGGGGTGCCAGCAAGGACAGCACTCTGCAAGGCTGAGGCAGGAGACCCCACAGTTCAAGTACAACCTGGGCAATGTAGGAACTTAGTCACATCACAGTCTTAAAATAAAAACTTATAACCGAGGATGCAGTTAAGAGCAAAGGCTTATATATGTTATATATGTGCTGTTTTCATGGCTCCTGTCTTTTCTTTTCTGGATTGCGGAAAAAAGCGGTTTTAAAACCATAGAGGATTCAAGTGGGAACTGTACTCTAAAGGTAAGTCCCAAGCCCAAGCACGACAAGGGCATCAGCACCACCAGGGGGAGGGGCACAAAGTGGGCTCAGGGAGAGCCCCAGGCTCTGCTTCTGGGCTCACCCACCTGGGACTTCCCAGCTAGTTGTGTATCCGTGCAGACCGTCCAGCTGCAGCCACTGTCGTGCACTGCCACTTACCAACATGTGGGCCAGGAACCCAATGAACAGGTCATAACTGTGATGCACCTTGGCTCTCCTCACTGCAAGCACCGCTAGCCTGGACAAGGCTGTGCCCGAGTTTGGCACTCGAAATTCAACTAGCTCAAATCAGTGCTTACACATGAAATACAGAAAAAAAACTGGATATCCAGTGGCCCGAGTGAGGGCCTAGGGCTAGAGCAACAACTGCAAATCTTGTGCACCTACACCAAGTAGCCCGCATGCCAGTACCTGCTTGGGGAGTGGGAGGAAATGTGGGCAGGAGACCCTACTCCCCACAGTAAAACAGTGGAGCCACTGCTGGGAGGTCACCTTCCCTGAGCAGATGGAGTGGAGGCTCTCAACTTGGTCCCTCCCCAGATCCCTATTAACTCCTGAAACGAACCAAATTATTCCTGCTGGAGTCTATGGACCATCGCCTCAGGGTCCAGTGGGACTCCTGCCAGGCTGCAGCAGTCTTATTTTAAAAGGTCTTCTGGTTTTGCCTGGTGTCATCGATGCTGATTATACAGGAAAAATCAAGGTTATGATTCAATCTACTCAAAACACTGTTCAAATCACCCTAGACTCGAATATTACTCAATTAGTTATTCTTCATTTGGCAAAAATTGAAACATTTATAAATATAAGCTATGATAACTGTTTCATATTTGAGTCACCTATTCAAATAGACCATTCACCCAAACCAAAATGATTTTCAAGCTTCTTGGTAATATTAGTTGGCTCCACCCAGATTTTAGACTAATTTCTCTGATGTTACTGTCATTATCCTTCAGACAAGTTATTTCAAATTGCTTCTGTTTTCACACATGGGTCATCTTAGGTTAAGGGAGGTTATACGACAGCTTCCTCTTCCAAAATATTTGATACAGGTTTTTCACTACGATCAAGATTCAACTTACAAAAACAAAAGGGGAGTCAATCCTTCCCACTTCCCTTGTCAATATATACTAGTTAAATTTTTAAAATTTTACAAAAGATGGAAAGTACAGCAGAAGAAAGACAATTCCATCTGGTTAAAAAAGAGTTAGGAAGGGTCCTCTGGAGAGATCGCCATACTGGACAATGGAAGAGACCCAGTCCACTACTTACCCGGGCTAGAGGGTGTGCTCATGATTTTCCAGAGAATGCTGAGCAACCTATTTGGGTACCAGAGCATATTGTCCAGCTATATCATGAACTCAGATCTGGAGAAGCTGGTTCTACTTTTCAGGAAGCTCATATACAGTCCTGTGACAATGATGCCTCAGAGACTGTTTCCCAGCTGATAGACAACAACGCGGCTAAATTCCACTTGGGGCCTGTTGAAGAAACTGACAGAATGGAAATCTAAAATCTAAATAAGTCAAAGTATATAGAGATAATTGAGCTGAAAATTATCAGTTTTCTTAAGACACAATCAAATACAAAGATTGTATTCATGATCGTATTCATTATTGTATTTGAGCCAAATTTTTCTGATGATAGAGCTCTGCTAATGGACAAAATCTGACTTAGTCAATTTAAATTATAAATTTCTAAAATTGTAAGAGAGTTAAGTGGTAAGTCACGAGGTAGCCAGCCCACCTTGTAGGAAAACTGTAACTCTCAATATTTCTCTCCTTCCCTTCCCTGATTCACTTTGGTTCCACTTGGCCACAAAACCCAAACCTGCCCTCATCTGCTTTGGCAAAACTCTGACGAACATCTCACCATGCTTGCTTGTTCTGGCCCATGAACAACCCAACCTGCTCAGATTGTTCTGATGCTCAGACGCCACCTGCCAACACCCACCCTGAAAAAGAGCTTAAAAGCCCACACTTTGTTCAGCTCGGACTTCTCTCATATCAGAAGGTCTTGTCTGGTTCCATGTGGGTCTCAGTTCTATCATTAATTATAATGCAACTTGGTCAAAAATATATTGGAGTGCACTCTGTTTTTGTAAAGATATTTGTTTGTTCTGGGTACTTGTTTGCGTGTTTGTCTCTCATTCAGTGAACAGCTGTTCCCCTTTATTTTGAGCTCAACCATTTTTCCTTTATCATTTCTTCATAATACCATTGGGTTGTATATTTAAAAGCATGCTTTCACCTAAGTTACCAACTGGTTTAAAAGATATCAAAATTAAGATGTTTAACTATAGTCCTTAGGAGGAGAAATTATTGGGTAGGACTCCAATTGGTGAATAGAGGAGTGGCTAACCTTTATTCATTAATAAGGTGCCCCCAGTGATCTCCATAGTCTCTTGGAAACACCACAATAATTGGGTCATTTGGTGAAAAGAAAGTTTTTCGGTGAAAATTACAGTAAGGTTTTGTCATAAAAGATGCTCTTGGTACAAAACTAAATTTTAAAAAAGCTTTTCACAGAGGTATGTTAGTTTAATAGTATTAACCTCAGGATGTATGTAATATATTCATGATTCTGAATCTACAGATCTCCCAAAATGTAAAACAAAGATTGTTTATTGTGATAAGACTTTCCTTCAGATTCAGACCTCTGCCTTTAAGAAAAACTTAGATAAAAGCTTCTTACATACTAGATAGACATAACTGGTTAAAATGGTCATGTCATGTCAAAATCAAAATTTAAGTATGTTACAAAATGTCATTATGATTGTCCATGTAGTAATGTCATGTATGATTTTTTATTTCTAAATTGCTGTAGAAAAATATGTAACTTCTTTCTTAACATTCTATGAGTATTTAAATATTAGGATATGCAGAGCTGTTGGAAAATGATGGTTCTATTTTTATGTTTTAAGGTGTTTGCTATTCAGACCAGATTGTAATATTAAGTTTACTGCCTTCCTGACAATGTTTTGTCATCAATCTTGTCGGCTGGATGTTTAACAACTGAGAATTGGGGACCAAAAATGAGAGAGATAAATTGGGCTAAGAGGACGGCTAATACTTTGGCCATGCCTTCTGACGTCAGTGAAGACTCAGGACATAAGAGAACTTCTGGTGTGACATCCTATAACCCTGCTGAGTCCCCGATTTTCTGATCAAGGAGATTATGGGACCGCAGAGAAAAGTGATTCTATGATATACAGTATGCCTAAGGAGAGTCACCAGGAGAGAAAAAAATCTGAAGCTTTCTCAGAAAGCACTTTGGTCAAGCAATGGCCGTGACTCATCCAGATGGCTGACGCTGACAGAAGATAAGGGATGCTTTATTTGGATCCAAGATGTTTCCTGAGGAGTCTTAACTGACGTTGATAGATAGCAAAAGGCTAAATTTTTATTCATACAGGTCTCACTTTAACTTGGTCTTGAATATCCAACAGAAAATTAGAAACACAAGATGTAAAGAAGCAATGTCACAGTAGCAGGTTAGCTGTAAAGGGTTGAAGTCACCAACAACCTCTGACAATTGCCAGCTAGACTATTAACTGATCACTGTTATTGACCTTGGACTATGTTCTTCAAGCACAGCTTTTCCAGCTTCAACCGAACACCCATCAGTTCTGCAACTAAACAGAAAAGGGAGAGATGTTGGCAGCTGCTGAAGCTGGAAAATAATTACACTTGTAGGATGAAGCCAGCCTGAGAACAGGCGAGGTCCTCAGAGGAAACAAGCCCCTTGAAATAAACAAACTTTGTAACTTGTTAACTGGTTGCTGGGCATCAAGGTGGAAATTAACTAACCTCTCCAGGGTATAAATAAACGCCCCTACTGTTGAAGTCAATCCTCTTGCTCATCAGGCAAGAGGTAACTCCACCTGACCCCAGCTATCTCTTGTCTTTATTTTCTGTCTCTGGTCTTTATTTTTTAAATCCTCTCAACATTTTCTGCAGGGCACCACTGAGAGACCACCGAGACCCACACAAGCGCACCAGATTAAAGGTGTGGGTCCTCCCCACCGTGAGTATTTTGGATAAATACAATCGATAGAAACAGCTATGGTCATTCTTTCTTGCTTTGCTACCTTCTGCCTAGTATGAACTGTTTTCTCTATAATGGCTGCTGTGCCTCTATGCCTTACAGCCAACTGATGAGGTGAGCTAAATACGCATTTCTTCCCTTAACTTACGAGTGCTGGGTATTTTGTCTCAGCAATGAGAACAGTAACTAAAACAGTCATACACTGGCAACTTCTTTAACATCTTGGAAGATTAGATGTTACTAATTAGAACACAACGTGTTTTGTGTGCATTATGTATGTTACACACTGCAGAGACCTACGGACAGTGGGCCAACTCTCAACACATTTCCTCTTCCCTGAGAGCAGGGGAGGCCAGGGACACAGTGCACAGATGTGACGGTTTCCCATGTGGCCACCATCTCATCAGGATTCCACACAAAAGCAGAGCTCTGGCAGCCAGTAGGACTGCAGATGGGAGCACAAGTCTAACTCCGTCTCTGTTGCAGCTGATTCCAAGCTGTGGGACAAGCCTACCCTTTGCTGGTGAGTCAGGCCAGGTGAGAGCAGTTTTTGTGAGCAGTGGCGGGTGTCCACCCATACCAAGTCAGCATGGTGGCCATACAACATGGCACAGAGCCTAAAACAACAGTGCATCCCTCCAGACTAACTTCTGCCCTCTTTCTTCAGTCTGAGCACAAATTTCCATTTCATTTTCAAGCACGCATGATCCCTCCTTCCCAGTCAGCCTCTATTATGTCACTTGGACCACCCCCCAAAACCCCACTCTCAGCCGAGCCCAATATATCATTGTGTCCCTCCTCTCGCCTCCTCCTTAGAGGGTCCTTGTGTCTCTTTAGCAGCCCTCCTGTGCCCACAATAAAGCCTTTCTTTAACTTTGTTCATGCTAAACCTCACATTTTGGTGCTGTAAATCAGGCAGGTTGGGGCATGTGGCTCTCAAGGTTAACCCCCTTGGTTTGAGCTCCCACTTGCCAATGAGTCACCTTTTCCTAACACCAATCCACCTCGATTCTCACAGGTGAGCCCCTCCTCACTCTGGGTTCCTGTCTCATTCTCTCTAACTCTCATAATTCGTGCGCCCACGCCAGGACTCTCTCCCTTCCTTTGGGATGATCCTCTGCCCTCCTGCTGATGACCAGGGAGGACAGGTTTGAGCACTTCTCACTCCCTCACACCCTACTAGGTGGACGATCCTCCAACAGGCTGTGACTAGGCTTTTAGAATTCAGCTCACCTTTAATTCAGTCAGAAAGTGGGAAATACTGCTTCCCAAACATAACAATACACTCTGTTTGGGTGTCTTCTAACAAATGTAACTACCCTGGGTTTTAGAGACACCATAAAACCAAAACGAGTAATCTTTTACTGCCGCATGGCCTGGCCTCAATACAAACTCAACGGCAGCCACTCGCCTGAAGAAGGCACTTTCAATTTTAATACCATCCAGGACCTACACAGCTTTTGCTAGTGCAACAGCAAATGGGGATAAATCCCCTACGTACAAGCCTTTATTGTTCTCAGGGCAGTCATGTGGGACAGCCCAAATCTGTCTGGCCCATTCCACATTATCAGATCCTTTATTTCACTCCCCTCCCAGTCCTCTCAATTATCTTCCTCCTGCTTTCACTCCTCCTCCACCGGGTCCACAGGCCCAACTTCCTCAGTATCTTTAGTCTGCTGCCCCATTTCCTCAATCTCCTCAGCAGAACCCCTCAGTTTCCTCAGCCTTTTGTCCCTATATGACACCCCACTCTCCGTGCCTTCAGCTGCCTCCACCTCTTCCTCCTCTGCCCCTCCTTTGCCATTTTCTCCACCAGCTCCTCACACTCGGTCTCACTCTTCCCACTCCCCCACCATCTTGTGGTCTGCCGCCATCTTGTTCCTCCTACCCCCGCCCCCGCCATCTAGTCAGCTGCCTTCTTACAGTCAGCCACCATCTTCCCAGCCTCAACTTACATGTCCTCTCAGAGAGCACCCTTTCCTTCAGGGACTGATTCACATTCACATTCCTTTTTCCCTTTCTGACCTCTCCGAGATCTTTTGTAAACTAGGTTACTTCCCTGCCAACCCTTATATATACGTTAAAGAGCTACAATTTGTAGTTAATTCCTATGATGTACACTACAAGGATCTTTATATCATCCTCACTTCTACTTTCTCTCCCCAACAAAACACGCAGCTGTGACAGGCAGTTCAACCCAAAGCCAACCAGAGGCGTCAGACTAACCCTGATCATCCTGCTGGAGCAACTGTGGTACTAAATGCAGATCCCTACTGTGATTATCAGGGAGACAATGGCTCATCATGTACAGATAGTATGATTGGATGCATATTTGCAGGTCTTCATTAAATTTCTCATAAACTAATTATAACAAACTCACTGAGCAGATGCAATGCGTTGACAAAAATCCAGTAGAATTCCTTACCCACCTTAGAAATACTCTAACGAAAGATACAAACATAGACCCAAAATCCCCCAACGGGATTGCTCTTACCAATTCTCATTTCATCCCTGAGTCAGCCCATGATACTCAAGCTAAATTTAGAAAATCTGAGCTCGGCCCTCAAGACACACAGGAGTCCTTCTCTGTTTGGCCTTTTATGTCTGCAATAATACAGATCATGAACTAAAATTAGACAAACTAGTACATGCAAAATATCAACCTGACCTTTTGGCTGCAGCTCTC
The DNA here is from genome assembly GCA_004027595.1 of Dinomys branickii. NCBI lineage: Eukaryota > Metazoa > Chordata > Mammalia > Rodentia > Dinomyidae > Dinomys > Dinomys branickii. Next base: position 2,307 of record PVLD010034997.1, on the reverse strand, counting down.
AGGTTTTCTACGACAGATAAACCAAAACAAGGTGGCACCACCTGAGCCCCTCCTCGAAAATGCTTCAAGTGCACCAATGGACACTGGGCAGAAGCCTATCCCAACCTGCAAACACTGCCTGGATCCTGTCCCATCTGCAATCTCGAGGGTCACTGGAAATGCAACTGCCCTGTCTGCCAGGAAGTGGCTAAGTCATCCAATTCCCTGCCCTCACAGGAGATCTCACTGCTGCCACCAGATTGGTCACTCGCTGACCTGCTTGACATCAACACTGAAGAGGATTGATGGGGTTCAGAATCTACAGCCCCCATTCAGGTATCTTTCTCAGAGCCCCAACTCTTGCTAGACATCTCAGGTAAGACACTTTCTTTTCTTGTTGACATGGGGACTATATATAGTGTTCTTCCTGAGTTTTCAGGCCATTGCACTTCATCTCTAGTCTCTCTTCTGGGTCTTGACGGTTGACCTACATGGCCCCTCCAGATAGGAACCATTCCCTGCCAAGTTCAAACACTATTCTTCACCCATAACTTTCTCATCATTCCAAACTGTCCTTCACCTCTAATGGACAGAGATCTCCTCCAAAACCTTAACTTCCCTTTCACTTTCTTCTGCCCTACCTAACTCATCCTTCAGACTCACTCACTCTAGAATACCAACTCAGCCCCTCCCCGTCCTTCTTTCCTGTTGATCCTAAAGTCTGGGACACCTACAATGCCACCTGCGCTAACCATGCTGCTCCTGTTATAATTTGCCTCAGAAGCCCATTGACCTTTCCTTGTGTTCCCCAACACCCTATAGCACCCAAACATCAACAGGGACTCAAACCCATAATCCAACACCTCCTAACAAATGGTTTCCTTAAAGCCACACATTCACCTCACAATACCACTATCCCCCGGTAATCAACCCTAATGCTTCCTACCATTTAGTGCAAGATCTCAGGGTCATCAACAATGCAGTTAGACCAGTTCACACCGTGACACCAAACCCTTACACCATGCTCTCTTGTGTTTCCCCATCCACAACTCACTTTATGGCTTTGGACCTCAAAGATGCCTTCTTCACTGTCCCTTTACACTCCGGTTGTGAGGACCTCTTTGTTTTCATGTGGACAGACCCAGATGCCCTCCGATCCCTACAGCTCACACAGGCAGCCTGGACTCAAGTGTTCAGGGATATCCTCACTTCTTTAGCGAAGCCCTTGCCACTGATCTTGCAGCCCTCAATCTTAAACCGAGCACTCTTCTCCAATACATATGACCTCTTCCTCTGCTCCCCCTCCAATGGCCTGGCCATACAACACACAGCCGCTCTCCTCAATTTCATGGCAGATCATGGATATATGGTTTCTCCAGCCAAAGCTCAAATAGTCTCACCAAAATTCAAATATCTGGGGCTCACCCTCACTCCAACCACCGCTTCGATTACTGGCTACCACAAAACCCTCCTTCAGCACCTCCAAGTCCCAACTATAAAACAACAAGTTCTATCCTTCCTTTGTTTAGCAAACTTCTTTCATCTTCAGATTCCTAACGTTGCTTCCCTAGCTCAGTCTCTCTAGAAAGAATCTAATGGCTTCTTGTCACAACCTCTCAACCCCAGTATTCCTATACATTCCTCTTTTTACAAGCTACAAGAGGCTTTTTTAAGAGCTCTGGCTCTGACTCTCCCAAACCCAACTCAAACGATTACTCTATTCACTTCTTCTCAAGGTCACAATGATGTGGGGGCTTTAGAATACCAAGAGAGACCTTCATTCCAAGCAGTAGCATACCTCGCAAAACAGCTTGACAGCACAGTACTTGGATGAGCCCCGTGTCTGTGAGCCCTTGGTGCAATAACCATATTAACACAGGAGGCAAAATGTTCACTTCAAGACCATCGATCACAGTACATTCACCTCATCATCTTAATGAGCTCAGTATTAGCGATTGAACACAGAGTTTTTGCACTGAGCTACACCCCTAATCCTTTTATTTATTCACTTACTTTCTTGCTTGAGACAGGGTCTCACTACATAGTTCAGACTGGCTTTGAACTCGCTATGTAGCACAGGCTGGTTTAGAACTAAGTAATCTGAGTGCCTCAGTCTCCCAAGAGCTGGGATTACAGCTGTCCACCACCACATCCAGCCTCTTTTTATGTTTAAGAGGGGTCTTGTTTAGCAACTAATTTGCGCAGGCTGGACTTGATCTTGTGATCACGCTGCCTCAGCCTCTCACACTTGTTGGATTACAGGTATAGGGCCTGCTCCATTTGTTATTTTGTGGGTTTTTTGTGTTTTTTTTTTTTTTTTTTTTTTTT
>PVLD010034996.1:0-12172 GCA_004027595.1 Dinomys branickii | reverse complement strand
TGAAAACCTGGGCCTTTTATAAGGAAAGCTATGGCTATGAGGAGAGATTAGCCAAATAAAACAGTAACTAAGTCTCTAATCTAGGCGTGGAAATTATGATATAGCTGCCATCAGCTGTCTAACTTACTATAATGCTGCCATTTCTTTGGAAGAGGCAATTTTAAAACTAATTTAATTTTTTGACATTGTGAAAAGTCTTAAGTTATCAAGAAACAAAAATAACTATTCAGTATTTTAAAAATAGACAAAATCAAATACCAGACACTGTTGGAGTGAAGCACATTGCCTTGGAAACTAGGAAGTTTAGCAACTGAACAAATACAAAGGAAGAACTCTATTGTCAGCAAATGTTTCTACCTCAGAAAGGCAGACGGGAGGTTTTAATACATGATACCTACATCATAATTTGCTGACAGGATGAAATGAGTTAACATAAGTGAAGTGCTTACTTCACAGAGGAAGAGATACAAATGCCCACCGAATATATGAGAAAATGTTCAATACCTCTGGCCGTTACATAAACATAAATTAAAACAACCCTAGGGTTCTATCTCACTCCAAAAAGACTGGCAACCACTAAGAAATCAAACAACAAATGCTGGCATGGCTGGAGTGAAAGAGAAGCCCTCTCTCCTTGGCGGTGGGAACATAAACTAGTCCAAGAATTATGGAAATCAGGCTGAAGATTTCTCAAAGAACTGCAATTAGAAATTCCATATGACCCAGCTATCTCCCCACTAGGAATCTTCCTCAAAGAGCTTACATCATCATGCTACAGCGATACATGCATGCTAATGTGTGTAGCAGCACACTTCATAGTAGCTAAATCTTGGAAGCAGCCTTTACACCCATCAACAGACAACTGGATAAAGAAAATGTGGTATCTATATATAATGGAATACTTCTTGGTTATAAAGAACGACAAACTTGAGACATGCGTAGCAAAATGGATGCACCTGGAAAATACACTGAGTGAAATAAGCCAGACACACAAGCTTAAATACCGTATGGTATCTCTCGTTTGAGTGTGGCAAGGCACAAAAGGAGAATAAAGGATGGACAGAAGGGGCCCTGGGGGTGGGTCCATCTCGTGCCACAGGTAAGAGGACCGAAAGACAAGGGTTAGGGGTGAGGAGGAGGGAAAAAGGAAATAAGAACAGAATGAGCCATGTACAGGAAGCTAATAACCTCATTTAATGTAAACATTATCGAGCTAAGATTAATATCAACAAAAAAGAAAGTGTAGCATATGCATGTAACCACTCCCCAAGATGACTGTAAAGCACAGGTACTGCACACATGTACTTATAAAATAAACATTTAAAAAAGTGCTTGGAGCAGTTCCTGGCAATACAAAGTGCTCAGTTTCAGTTAACTACCATGACTAGCTAGTACTATTATGTTGATGAATTACCTGTGACTTCATTGGATTTTGCAAAATTCAACCAGAAAGCTTAGGTTGTGCATTCCTGATGCCACTCACAATTTGCAGGGATTGGTGGGGGATGTCTAATTACAAGCAATTTCCTGAGGCATTTAGTTATTTTCAAAATAATGATTTTATAGCTCAGTGGTCAACTGACTCTAAGAGAAAAATCTATATTTGAAACATCTTTCTCTATTACAGAGTTTTGACTGATATCTTACAGCCAACAAAACAAACCAAACCAGTATGCCCTTGTGAGTCGATGGTGCACAAGGCAAAGTCTAGGCTATTTTCATGCCCACAAGCTCTTATTCTGGCTTAAAAGCATAAGGCTGCAACTCGGGAACTGTTTTGCCTTGGCTTGCCTGCCCTCCTTCCCGCCCTCTCTTCTTTTTTTTTTTTAAAGTCCTATATAAAGTTCTAACATTGCTGAGGAACTGAAAAGAAAACTCCGGAGTTTTCTCACAGTTTGAGAGTCTTGTGTTACATAAATCTTTGTTTGGTTATATACTGTCAGGCATGGTCGAAAATGAATAGAAAGTTTCTGTAAAGTGAGAGAAAAATAATTTCCCCAACAAGACATTGCTATGACCTGACAGGCAGACGCCCTTTCTTCCTCTGCCCGTCCCCCTCATCCCTGTTGGCCATATGTGGAGGCACAGAGCAAAAAAAGCATTAAAAATACCTGGGGTAGTGAAATTGACTTTCTGCTTATTTATTTTCTAAAAGTCCATAGGTCTTTTTGATATAGCCATTCACAATGTCAGTAATGTCTTAAAATTTTTAATAATGAAAGTAATAACTCAATATTCACAATCTGTGACAGTACCTGAGGTTTCTGACACAAAATGTCCAAAGAAGAATGGTTTCGTCACATGAAAATGCTTCTAAATGGTTTAAGTCACATGAAAATGCTTATAAATTAAGTTATGAAATATAGTTGTGATACTGGCAATTTCAGTGTAACCTGGAATGTAAATGGCAAAAGTTTTGTACGTGCTGGTATAAATTTAAAGTTAAGATAAGGAGTGACTAACAGTACCTGGACGATATTTTAACTTTCCAAATGAAGCTATACACTTTAAAAATGAAGGCCTTTTCTCAATTACATAAAGAAGAGCCACAGAGGTTTTCTTCATCTCGATGATACTTTTGCTGGACAGCACCTGAGAAAACCTACCCCTTACCAGTCTACTGGGTCCACCCTGTAAACAGAGCTTTTTTCTGATTGACCACCAGTGAGTGGAGACGAATGCTAACTTTAAAACACACTTCATGATAATTTGATCTTCATGGAAAAATAAAATGATCAGATTACGTTACCTTATATTTTCCTTTAATGATGCCTTCAAACAATCTTTCCTTGGTTCCATAAAAAGGCAAACAACCACTGAGCAGAATGAAAAGGATCACGCCGCAACCCCAGACGTCCACGGGCTTTCCGTAAGGCTCTCTTTTGACCACCTCCGGGGCCATGAAGTGAGGTGTTCCAACACGCCCTACATTTAAAACAATGGTGGCATTAAGGACAACTGTTTATGTAAGATACGGCTTTCTGCTTGAAAACAGAAAAGAATAGAAAAATAACAATCTGAACAAAAGTTTACACATATATATTCTCTCACCACTTCTCCCTATTACATGAAGTTAACAGAAGGAAAAAAATGGTTTAGGCATCACCTCTTGAAATTTTCCAGCCCAGGATAGAACCCTGGTACTCCCTCTGGAATTCTGCATGCTATACGGTAGGCATTCTTATATTTCTTGCTTCATGAAGAAGCTTACATTTTCTAATTTGGAGTAGGGGCAGACAGAAGAGTTAGCAGGCAGAGGCTGTACCAGCTCAGGAAAGAGGCAGAGTCAGAGGAGAGGGCAAGAGGGAGAAAAAGCCCATGGCAAAAACGTAATTTTGGATTGCCAAGTGGAAATTCCTCAAGAAATCTAATGCAGAACATTTTTATTTGGAATATTAATTTGCATCTACAATCCTGTTCAGTTGATTTTAGAGTTGATAGGAGCAATTAATAATGGTTAGGTTATTTTCTTGGAATAGAAATTCTTAGCTTCCTCCCAATATTAACGTTTCAAGAGAATGAGGTCAAATAAATGACATCTACCAAAGTAAAACCATGAAGCTCCTGTTCAATCCTCTTTGACCTCTGTCTTTCCTTAAAGAGCAACGCCCACAAAAAACGAGTTTTCTGGAAGGAATTTGGTATAAGTTGTTTACACATTAATACTGATCTTTGACTCGGTATCCCAAAGGGAGTCTTCTTTCCTACTAAGAAATTAAAGGCTTGTACCCTGCAGGGAAATTACTGTGGGACAGGGCACTGTCCACTAGACTTGGAAGCAGCCCTTCTAACTGTTTGCAGGCCCAGCTCTCTTCCTTCCTTCTTTCCATTTTCCATCTGTCTGTCTCTTATCACACTGAACTCAAGATAATTTTTACTTTGAAGGTTGCACAGTACTTTATTTAAAGTTCAGAATTGTGGTTCAGAGATTAAAAAGATTTTCAGAGATCTTCTGGTTCAGCTACAGAGGACATATGTGTCATCAAGGTCTGTTAATGGCTATCAACTTAGTTGGAACAGAAAAGGATAGAGCAGGTCTTAGCTCGCATGTTGAGGATGTACCTTTGCTACAGATCAGTATAGTTTCCCTGCCTGCCCCCATAATAGAACACGGTAAGTTTAGGGTTTCGATAGTAAAAACACCTTTATTGAAAATGTGCAGAAGATCAGTGAAAAGTCTGTACTAGTTAGAAGGATTCGGCTAGAGTAATAGCTTTTCTTTCTGTATTGTCCCATTTTGCCTTTTCAAGTAGCATAAAGAAGCTGAAGCAATTGGGAGCTAAGTCACTTACTTCTTCAGCAGTTTGGACAGAGACCGGGAAGGGCTCCTGGAGAATGAGCCTTTTTCTCAGGGACAGGAGCCGGGCAGGGCAGGAGTAGGGACAAGCAGGGCAAGAGCTCAAGGTGCCACTCGAAGGTACTGGTGCTAGGACACCAGCAAGTACTTGTTGAGGGTTCAGCTGAGCCTTTGATACTCAACTTGACTCCTACTACTCCCCACACCAGAAAGGGCCAGCTGACTCAGAATGGGAGTGTCACTCTGTGAATCATCAGAGCCACCACGGCCAGAATGAGAGGTTCTCTCCATGTACCTGGACTGAGGACTGTCCAATTCTGGAGAATTAGGGCTCATTCTGAGGGAAGATGTATGCCTTCAGGTTCAAGACTTTGCTCTGAGGTAACAGAGGGTAACATCATGGTGGAAACGAGTATACAGACTTGCTCCTTTGATTTCAAGGGCATCAGTAGAATGTGAAAAGGACTGGAGCTAATCTTTAATGTACTCTGACTTCTCCAAACTCATTGGTTTTGCTGTTATTTTCCCTTTTTGGTGACCACTTGACTTTTATGACTTTGACCACAAAATTCTAAGAACAGGAAACCAATTACTCAACCAAATTAAATGTCACTGTTTATGAAATACTCTGTATATTTAAATGGCATATTCTGACACTATAATAAAATCTTCCTACCTAGAACTCTAGAGAAGGAGTTGTTCTGCATAGTCACATTTTCAATACTTTTAGTATTTACATCTTTACATATATAACCCTTTTTACTTTACTAATTTCATAAGGGCATCTTTCTACAATTTCTTGATGTCTTTTACATAGGATGCTGCACAGAATGTGAGTCTTTTTTGATGCTGTGAAACAGAAAGCACCATCAGGAACTTCGAAGGTACGTAAGAGCGGCTCTCTTTGGTATTAAAAGGCTGCTGTGCTTTCCAAGTTTTGGGTTTGTGATATATATATCTATGTATCTACACCTATATATCTATATATGGGTTTGTGATAGTTTTTTTGTCAGGTCTTCATTTCTTTTCTCTTATTATGCCTACTCCAGTACTGGCTTCTCCTAATTTGTTCTATATACTCTGTCATCGAATGGAAACTGACTACCACCTGCCTTCTTTAATGTCATAGCAAATTCTCTGGTACTTGCTACCTCCTAGACACCATGTTAGGCATTGTAGATAGATGGGGAATGAGCCATGGTTCTCTTCCTCTTACAAATCCTGGTCTTTGCTATGATTACAAATACCTGTGTCAAATGCTACACGGAGGTACACAGCCCAGGTAGTTTTGGTAATATGGAGGAAAGGAAGAGAAGTCAGGGCTACTTTGACTCAATGGTTAAGATCATCCTGCTTTTAAGAGGAGACGGTTGTTAGCTCAGCCTTCAAGAATAGTAGGAATGAACATGACACGCTAAGTGACGGAAAGCATTTCTTATTTTAAACCTTTTTTTTGAGATGGTCTCACTCTGTACTTCAGGCTGGCCTTGAGCTCAAGGTGACCCTCATGCCTCAGCCTCCCTATTGTTGGAATTACAAGCATGTGGCACCACACCCAGCTCAAAAAGCATTTCATTCAGAGGGCCAAGCAGGCAGAAGTTATGAAGGAACTAAATCTATACACTTTTATGAAAAATTCTCATTTATGAAAGAGTCTTGGGATGCTCAACTGAGAGGACCACAAATAGGTTTTAAAGGTAGGAACAGGCTTGCTGCTATCACAATTATATTCTAGGCTCCTAGTTATATTCTGGATGAGTTCTCCAAATAGCTGGGTTTCAGATAAGGACAACATAAATACATTCAATTTTTTTATTATATGGAACATATAAAGGAGAGAATACCTTTCTATGTGGAGGACTGGATGATCAAAGACTCCAACTGACAGGAAAATAGCTTTCTGCTGTAAAGGTGATACATATTAGCAAAGTTTTAAAAGCACCTTAAATAGCAAGAAAGCTTTTTCTAAGGGAATTATTTATCCCTTATTTACTCATACTGTATTTTTTAAAACACACTAATTTTTAAAATGCTTATAGCAATTATTTCAAGAATACGAGGAAAGCTATGTTAAGAAATGACAGTATTTTGACTACCATAATGTTTTAGAGAGAATAATAAATTTTGAGTAACTGACACACTGGGAGTTCCAAATTAGCTTGAAAATACAATTTAAGGGATGGGTTCCTGGACTTTAGGAAAATAGCTTAACATAGATAAAATGTCCAAGTAAATCTAATGAATGTACTTTTGCCATTTAATCAAGAATGCATAATAAAATATAGAGTCCATGGCATTATGAATACTAATAGGACACAGGTCCAAGGTAACAAGATGAAATCATTATATATGGCCATTATATAACATACAGAAGAATTAATTTCATTTCATCTGATGTTATCTCACTAACCTTGGGGATCAGAATTTATTCATTATCATTATATAGTACTAATACAGAAGTGATCTGTGCAAATACCAGATCGAGAGACTTGGTTTAATAGTAACATTTAATTAGAAAAAATAATTTAGGATTTTTAGCTAATTGCAAGATCAATGTGAGCTAGTAGTGCTATGTCGTTCTTCAAACAACTAATAGAATTTAAGGAGTCTGATCAAATATTAAGACCCAGATAAAAAGAAGTGCTTGCTCAATGATACCAAGCAGCAGACCATCTAGACCTCTAGTTATGGTGTTCAGTTTCGGCCCTGACCTTTGTGGAGAGTGAAGAGATTTGAAACCGGTTTATATGTGGAATGGCTATATAAACCTAGTGAAGTAAACTTGGATAATATTTGGGGGACATGGTAGCTATCTTCAAACATCTGAGGGCTACCATCTGGAAAGATGAAAATTGTTTAGAATGACTTAAAAAGTCAGAATTAGGACCACTGGATGGAAGATAGATTTCTGTTCAATATAAGGACAAAATTTTCAGTACTGTATTCAAGGAGTTCTTTAAAAATGAAATGAATTGGCCTGGGGCATAATGAATTCTTTGCCATTGGGGAAATTAAACCAGAATTGAGCTCTTTGTTGACAATATTATGAGAGAATTCAATCAATGGTTATAAGACGGAAGAAGTTGAGTTCCCTGGAGTCCTGGGAATCAAAGATGCTATGATTAAACTATATTTTACTACCTGACTCTGGTGAGACTTCCAATCATCTATAAAAACTTTTGAAATAGGGAAAAAAGGAGCATTATTTTAAAATATACTTGACTTGCAGCTTCTCATATTACTGGAAATGATTAACTGGAAAAAGAATATAGAAACTAGAAGAAAACAAATACAATTTAATTTTAGAAGGCAACGGTGGTGAAAAAATGATTTAAAGAGTGTAACTTAAACCTATAGCTCATTTTTTCAGAAGATGGTTTATGTTATCACTACTTGATGATCTAGCTATAATCAATTAAGTTGAACGAACTATCCTGTGTAAGAGATTATTACTTTGATACTTACAATTTGTCAGATATTTGAATTTAACATAAGCCATCTTGAAGGATGACAATTTTAAAAAGGTTCTGTTGATATTTTCCCCATTTTTCCTTTTGTGAGGACTGGCAGTACTTGGAAAAGCAAAAACATTCACTGTAAGACTGATAGTGCGCAGAATGAAGAATTGTAGGATTTGCAAAACTAAGGAGTAGAACTAAAAACACAGCAGCATTCTGAGCTGAAGTCTATTGAAAGGAACAAATAACAATCCAAATTCTTGCATCTGTAATTAGTACCCCTTTGTACACTGATGAAGCAAGTTTCTATTTTAACTGTTTTCCCTTTTATTCTGCCATGGAGTTCTTAAATTACATTTTGCTTTGGTTAATAATAAAAGCAGCTTGTATTCACATCTGCTTGCTCTTTACAAATACACAGGTTGATGGTATGAGCCAGATTCTCTGATAAACGGAAAAAGGAAAACAGCATAAAATTAAATTGGCTAATCCACACATTCTAGATTTGATTTCCTTTGGCTGGTTTGATTGTAAAAGCTTCTATGCACATTACGTTCAAAACTATCTGATGGTACTTTTTTTGGGGGGTGGGATGAATGCAGTATGAAACACCACGGACAGGATAATATTTAGTTTGAAACTTTCACACCAACCTAAAAGTGACCAGGTTTTGGAAGAAATATTTTTTTTTAAAAATGGACTTACCTCCAGCTACAAGTCCAGATTCTCCTAACTGAATAGCTACCCCAAAGCCCCCAAGTTTAACAGGTGCTGAGTTTTCTTTCGAGGCAAGGAGAACACAGTGGGGCTGAAAAGAAAAACAGATGGACAAACACAGAGAACACAAACCCGAAGATAAAGATTAATTGAAGGTGAACAATTGAATTTACACAGAACTGAATAACATGACGACACAGTAGTACCTTAATGATTCTGAATCATTTTACATGCTTGAATATTTGTCCTGTCATCACATATGGCTGATATCTCTAAATACTTACCTATTTTAGCCAATATTTTAGGAATTATTTCATTCTAACAGAGTACAGTGCTAAGGATTACTCAGAAAGCATGGATGTTCAAGAAACACAGAGATGTTTTCTGTCTTTTTTATGCAATATTCTCTTTCTGTTGCTGACAGTCCAGATTTGTTTCAGGAAAAATGTATGTTACTCTCCTTGTCAAAATGTCTCTTCGTATCTGAGTTGACCTACAGAACCACCGCACCTTGGTCCCTCGGGGCTGGGCTGCTGATGGTCTTTCCTCTGTCCACTTCCCCTATTCTTTCCTTTCTTTATCCATCCCACTTCTTCAAGGCGAACCAAATGGATGTTTGCACTTAGTGACTCAAACTGAGCCCATCCCCCGGACACGTGATGCTCACCGCAGGCTTACCTCTTTTCTGGGCCTACCTTTCCTGTCTGGGTGTGGGGGTAAAGCGAGAGAAGGGAGAAGAGGGACCACTCGGCCGGCCGGCCGCTCACCCAGAGCACGGAGCCTTCCTCAAGGGGCAGCCTATTTGGTCAGGGCTTCCTACTGTGAGGCAGCATTATGTGCTTTGTGCTAATAATGATTTCTGGAAGGTCGTTGGAGCCGGGTGTTAGGTGGGGACCTCTAGTCTCAGTTCAAATTTCATGCTCCCTAATAGGCCAAATACTGCACTGGACCAGCTCTCGAAGTATGAGCTGGGAAAAAAGGCAAGCTTCTTTAGGCACAGAAGACAAATATATTTTTTATTTACTCTTATATGTTCTCATTCATAAAATGATAGTTTCACATTAGAGCCTCTCTAATGTGTACGGGGAGTGTGTACGGGGCAGTGCGACGGGAAACACGGCCTGAGAAATGTACCATGAGGGCTCCGAAGCCCGATCAAACGGGACTTCACACTGAATGACCTGGGAAAGCACTGCAATGTTTTGAGCAGAGGACACTTTAAGAAGGATTAAGTTTGAAGGGCTCCTCCTGGCTGCTCCATGGTAAGTGTTTGTAGGAGCTTAGGAATAGAAGAAGAGAGACCAGTTAGAAGGCCACTAGGCAAGAAAAGATGGTGACACAGATTAGAGTGACAGAGGCAAAGATGACAAGAAGCAATCGAATTCAGTAGTCTGAAGGTAAAGCTGACAGGACTTGCTGCTGGATTTGGCTAACGATATTCATATGGTATCATTAAATACAGTGTATGTCCCTTGCTCACCTGTATTTTCTGTACATTGGCAGTTAGATCTTTTCATAGTGCTGGTGGGTGAGCGAATCCAGGGCCTTGCGCATCTAGGCAAGTGCTCTGCAAATGCGCTACACCTCCAGTCCTGTGGTTAGATCTAGAATCCTGATTAGATTCAGGCTTAATTTTAGCTTTATGCACTGATGCTTCATGGGTCGTTTGACTACTGTATCACTGCAGGAAAAACCTGTCTGCTTGTCCTACTTTTAGTAATGGGAGTCAGCAGTAGGTTCAGGTGTTGTCTTCCTGACATGTCACTGTAAGATTCACCATCAATTTTTCACTCAAAGATGTTAGCAGCCATTGATGCCTAGATCCATAATTTGGGCTTCGCAAATGGAAGCTTTCCCCATCATTTTGTTATGAAAGCTAACAAACAGAGATACTGAAAGGAACTGTACAGTAATCACCCATCTATTCACCACCTAGATTCCACAATGTTGTTCTGTATTTGTTTATCAAGTATCTATCTATTCATTCCTCTATCATCATTCCATCTTTTCACATTTCAACACACATTATCAACAGTTAATATTTCTTAAAATTATTTCAGGTAAAATTTGTATACCATTAAACACATACATCGTAAAAGGACCATTAGGGTTCTGATGAATTGCACACAACTATATACTCTGAATCTCTATGACCACCCTAGAAACCTCCCTCACTTGATTCCTACTTAATCTCTGCTGCCGTATTCCCAGTGCAGGCCACTGTTCTGACATTTTTCGCCATAAGTTTATTTTGTCTGCATTAGAACTTCATATGCACACAACCATATACTATGCACTCTAGAATGTACAGCCTTCACTCAGCAGTGTTTCTGAGATACATGTATTTTGTTTTGAACAGGAATCCATTTTTTTATTGCTGAGTAAGTAGTACTCTATTGTGCAATTTTTTCAGTTTGTTCTGTGGATAGACATTGGGGCTATTTCTTGCTTTTTTAAAATATTATGACTAAGGGTGCTATGAACTATTTCTAGAACAGCAAGTTGGCTTCTGGTTAACTTCCAAAGGTGACAAATGAAGGTTTTGTTTTGTATTATCATGGACTCACAGACTTCCACAAATTTGACGTATTTTAATTAATTGCTGCCTTTTTCATTTTGGTGCTTAAGTTGTCCTACTTCTGGGCAGTAGCAACTCCTTTAAATCACCTCTCATGTCTTTCTTTTTAAGCTTCTAGGAGCCTGCTAATCTCCTTGGTGTCAAGCACAAGATGATCCCCTTAGACCGTTCTGTTCATTTCTCATTTTTTTTTTTGAGACAGAGTCTCGCTGTGTAGTGCAGGCTGGCCTTGAACTCACTTCTGTAGCCTAGGCTGGCTTCAAACTCACAGCCGTCCTCCTGCCTCAGCATCCTGACTGCTAGGATTACAGGCATGAGTTACCACACCTGGTATTCTGTTCATTTCTTTAGAATTTTTTCTGAAGTGCTAGGGGCTGAACCCAGGGCCTTGCACATAGAAGGCAAATGCTCTACCACTAAGCTGCATCCCCAGCTCCTTATTCTTTTTATTTCTTGTCCAGATCTGGAATCAGCCATTTTTCAAAGCAGCCTGTTTCTTTTTAGTGGGAAAAGGTATCTAAATCCATAATGTGAGTACTAGGTATATTACTGCTACTGAGTTATTACTGCTTTGATTTTTCAGTGGATAGAGATAACATATATATTTTTTAGAAGAAAATAAATCACCAATGTATACTAATATTCTCCTTACTCAATTGTAGGGTTTTCATTTGAATTTGGTCAGTAATCTTGATACCTAGTGATATTAACATAATTACTCATTTGCTTTGTCCTTTAGTTTGTGTAAGTATTAAAATAACAGTAGCTATATTATCAGTAACAAGAACACTGTATTCTGTTTACAATTTCTTTGTGGTTGCTTTTGTCCTTAGGCTACACTGTACTCTACCAGGTAAGCCCAGTCAAAATACTGTTTTAGTATTGAGTAAAGTAAGAGTCCACGAGTCTATAGTAATATGAATAAATAAGGAAGTGAGCACATGGTGGAGAAGGAAAGGCTTTTCTTTAAGTAGAAGACAAACAATATAGAAAAAAATGCTGGGATTAAGAAAGTCATGAGCTGGTAGTTTTTTAAAAAATCATCCTGATTCAGGCAAGTATCACCAAGGATGCTAACCAGTGGGGGAAAGTCTGAAGAGTGCTAGGATATTTATATAATCT